>JAJIBD010034416.1:0-11753 GCA_021461705.1 Cryptotis parvus | reverse complement strand
CTTAAAACAACTGCTAATAGACTTCCAAAGAAGACATCGACAGTGACACAATTGTAGTTGGAGATTTCAACACTACTCTATCAGCGATTGATAGATCAACAAGACTGACACTCTCAAGGAAATACTGGCCCTGAAGGAAGAAATGCAAGAAAGAGGGCTGGTAGATATATATAGGGGCGTTTCATCCCAAAGGGCTGAATACACATTCTTATCAATGCACATGGAACTTTATCCAAGATAGATTATGCTGAGCCACAAACATCACTTGATCACTTGAATCCCGTTATTCATGGATTTGCTCGAGCGGGCGCCAGTAATATTTCCATTGGACCTATCACATGCCAATGTAGCCCAATGGCATCTGGTTGATTCAGAAATATGAAAGAGCCTCAAACCGTTCCTTCAGAGGTCTTGACAAGGAAGTCTGACCATCTTGTAGGTGGGCGGCCATGTGATCTTTTTGACATCCTGTGGGATCCAGTCGTTAACAGCTCTAGTCCAGCGGTGCGTCTCCAAATCACATTACATGTCGAGCCCATCTGATTTTTCGATGCCTTGGCAAAATGGACAGCATCCCTGATTCTGGAATCAGCGCGGAGGTCTGAACTCTGTATTCTTTCTCTCACTTGGTGATGCATGATATTCCAAGCATAACTCTTTCGATTCCTCTCTGGGAGACCCGAATAGCATTCTCATCCTGCTTTCATAGGGCTCTAGTCTCTGAGCGTATGTGAAGCAGGGAGAATGGGTGAGTCAAAGATGTGCCCAGGGAGAGGTTCTTTGTCCCTTTTTAGCTATTTCTTCGATGCCTTCATACCTCCATAAAAATCAAAGAAAATAGAAATTGTGTCAACTATTTTTTTCAGACCATCATGCAATGAAAATGGAAGTTAATCACACACAAAAACAGAGTCAAGTCAAACACTTGGAAACTGAACAGCTCACTGCTAAACTACCCGTGTATCATAGAAGAAATCAAGGAGAATTCAAGGAGTTCCTGGAAACAAGTGAAAATGAATACAAGAACTATAAGAACTTGTGGGATACAGTAAAAGCAGTGTTAAGAGGAAAATTCATAGCTTGCAGAGCTATGAAAAGAAGAAAGAGCCCACATAAATAACCTGACTTCACAACTCAAAAATTTAGAAAAGACCAACAAAAGGGGAGCCCAATCAGGCAGAAAAAAAGGAAATAATAAAAAGTTAGAGTGGAAATCAATGAGCTGAAAGCCCAAAAAACAATTCAAAAGATTAATAAAACCAAGTGCTGGTTCTTTGAAAAAAATAAATAGATTGAAAATCACTTGCAAGATTTGTAAGGAAAGGAAAAGAGGAGCCCAAATAAACAGTATCAGAAATAAAAGGAACATCATACAGAAACCACAGAAATTCAAAAGATCATCAGAAATTACTTTTGAGGTCTGTATGCCGTGAAACATGAGAACCTGGAAGGAAATGGATAAATTTATGAGAGTCCTTTAGTCCTCCCACTACTGAAACAGGAAGATCTGTAATATCTGACTAAGCCTATCACCATCGAGAAAGGTGAAATAGTATTAAAGTCTGCCCAAACACAAAAGCCCAGGTCAGATGGATTCAAGTGAATTCTTCCAAACCCTTTAAAAAGGGCTTACTACTGCCAGTCCTTTTCAAGCTCTTTCAGGAAATAGAAGAAATAGAAACACTCCTGAATAGCTTCTTGAGGCTTATATCACCCCTGATATACAAAGCAGACAGAACATCACAAAAAAAGAAAACTACAGACCAAGTAACCCTGATAAACACAGATTTTAAGATCTTCCGCTCTTCCCTGGGGCAGCTTGGGTCCGGCGGAGATGCAAGAATTACACACACACCTGTGGGGAGTGGAGGCTTTGCCGGGAACTCCAGGGGTGCAGCGGTCGGGATCGGTCCGGCTGGAACCAAGGCACTTTGCCTTGGTTCCACGTTGATGGAGTTTCCGCTCTTCCCTGGGGCAGCTTAGGGTCCTGGGAGACGCAAGAATTACACACACACTGTGGGGGGGAGTGGAGGCTTTCCGGGAACTCAGGGCGCACGGTCGGGGTTGGTCGGGCTGGAACCAAGGCACTTTGCCTTGGTTCCGTTGATGGAGTTTCCGCTCTTCCCTGGGGCAGCTTGGGGTCCGGGGAGACGCAAGAATTACACACACACCTGTGGGAAGTGGAGAGCTTTTCCGGGAACTCAGGGGCCCGCAGGTGGGGGTCGGTCGGGCTGGAACCAAGGCACTTTTTGCCTTGGTTTCCCGTTGATGGGAGTTTCCGCTCTATGCACAAAAATCAGATCAAAATGGACTAAAGATCTCAATATCAGACTTGAATCCATAAAGTACATTGAAGAAAATATAGGAAAAACCCTCCACGACATTGAAGCTAAAGGCATCTTCAAAGGTGAAACATCACTAACAAAGCAACTAGAAGAAAAGATAAACATATGGGACTACATGAAACTGAAAAGCTTCTGCACCTCAAAAGAAACAGTGACTAAGATACAAAGCAGTCCACAGAATGGGAAAGAATATTCACCCAATACCCATCTGATAAGGGGTTAATATCCAGGATATATCAGGCACTGGTAGAACTTTACAAGAAGAAAACAAACAACCCCATCAAAAAATGGGGACAAGAAATGAACAGAAACTTCAGCAAGGAAGAAATTCGAATGGCCAAAAAAATATGAAAAAATGCTCATCATCACTAATCATCAGAGAGATGCAAATCAAAACAACAATGAGATACCACTTTACACCACAGAGACTGGCACATATTCAAAAGAGCAAGAACAACAAGTGCTGGCGTGGATGTGTGGGGAAAAAGGGGACACTCATCCATTGTTGAGTGGGAATGCCGGCTGGTACAGCCTTTCTGGAAAACAATATGGACTTTCCTCCAAAGACTAGAAATTGAACTCCCCATTTGACCCAGCCATACCACTCCTGGGAATCTACTCTGGGAAACCAAAAATACGCAGCGGAAACACCATCCCTACTTTTATGTTCATAGCAGCATTATTCACAATAGCCAGAATCTGGAAGCAACCAGAGTGCCCGAAAATCGATGACTGGATAAAGAAGCTTTGGTACATCTACACAATGGAATACTATGCAGCTGTTAGGAAAAATGAAGTTATAAAATTTGCCTATAAATGGATGGACATGGAGAAGATTATGTTGAGCGAAATTAGCCAGAAGGAGAGAGACAGATACAGAATGACTGCATTTATTTGCATGGCATAAATATATATGTACATATTATGATACCAATATCCAAGGTCAAGTGAAACATATATCAGGAGGTCTTGTCAAAGGTGGAGATTATCACAAGCGTGTGGGAGTCAGAGTTTAGGTAAGACAGAAAATGGAACAGGGTGCTAATAATAGTCGAGGGTACTAATGCCAACCTAGAACTGAGCATTAAATAGAGGCAAAAGGATACACATGACAACCTTTTAATGTATGTTCTGTAATCCATAGTCTGGAAGGGAAGGAAAAGAGAAAGAGAGAGAAAGGGAAAGAAATAAAGAACCTGCCATGGAGCAGGGCTGGGGGAAGGGGGAGGGAACCGGGGATGTTGGTGGTGGGAGATGGGCACTGGTGGAGGGACGGGTGCTGAAACACTGTATGACCAAAACCCAAACATGAACTTTTTAATTGTATATCTTTTTTATTTGTATATCTCACGGTGGTATAATAAAATACTTAAAAAAAAGATCTTGAACAAAAATACTAGCAAACAGAATCAAAAGACTCATAAAAAAAGATTATACATCATGACCAAATAGGATTCATCCCTGAAATGCAAGGATGGCTCAACACTCGCAAGTCAATCACTATAATACATCACATCAATAAGAGAAAAATAAAAACCATATGATCATATTGATAGACGCAGAGAAAGCATTTGACAAGATTCAATACCCGTTCATGATAAAAACTTCATAAAATGGGAATTGTAGGAACCTTCCTCAATATAGATAAAGCCATCTACCAAAAGCTTACAGAAAGCATCATTCTCAGTGGGGAAAAACTAAAAGCCTTTCCCTAAGATCAGGGACAAGACAAAATTGCCCACTCTCACTGCTTCTTATTCAATATAGTACTGGAAGTACTTGCCATTGCAATTAGAGAAGAAAAGGGCATCAAGGGCATCCAGATAGGTAAGGAAGAAGTCAAGCTATCACTATTTGCAGATGACTTGATATTATACCTAGAAAACCTTAAAACTCTCTACAAAAAGCTCCTAGAAAAAATAGATACCTATAGTAGAGTGGCAGGGTACAAAATCAATATGCAAAAAGTCAATGGTTTTCCTATATACAAACAACAAAAAGAGGAGGAAAGGGATATTCAGCAAAAACGATCCCAATCACAATTTTGCCACAGAAAATCAAATACCTAGGAATTAGTTTAACTAAGAATGTAAAGGGACCTGTACAAAGAAACCTACAAAACGCTGCTTCAAGAAATAAAAAGAGGACACGAGGAAATGGAGACACATTCCCTGCTCAAGGATTGGGAGAATTAACATTGTCAAAATGGTAATACTCCCTAGAGCTCTAATACAGATTCAATGCAGTTCCTATAAGGATACCCATGAGCATTCTTCAAAGAAATTGACCAAACACTCCTGAAATTTGTATGGAATAACAAACCCACACATATAGCTAAAGCGATCCTTGGGAAAAAGAAGATGGGGAGTCATCACCTTTCCCAACTTCAAACTGTACTACAAAGCAGTAGTAATTAAAACAGCATAGTAAGTGGTATAAACAGACCTGTGAACCTATAGAATAGAGTTGAGTATCCTCACACCCATCCTCAAATACATGATCATTTAATCTTTGATAAAGGAGCAAAAAACACAAAATGGAGTAAGGAAATCCTCTTCAACAAGTGGTGCTGGGAAAACTGGGCAGCTATATGTAAAAAATGAACTTAGACCTCTGTCTACACAATGCACAAAAGTCAGATCAAAATGGCTCAAAGATCTTAATATCAGACCTAAATACATAAAGTACATCAAAGAAAATATAGGAAAAATCATCCACGACATTGAAGCTAAAGGCATCTTCAAAGATGAAACACCATTAACAAAGCAATTGGAAGCAAAGATAAACATATGGGGCTGTATCACTGTATCACTGTCTTCCCATTCATCATCGATTTGTTGAGCAGGCACCAGTAACATCTCCATATGTCCTGTATCATGCCAGTAGAGCCCAAGGGCATCTGCTTGCTCCAGGAACATGAATAGCCTCAAACCATTCCATCAGGTCTTGGGAATGAAGTCTATAATTGTTACTGGTATTTGGCATATCAAATACGACACGGGTAGCTTGCCAGGCTCTGCCGTGCAGGTGGCATACACTTGTAGTCACCTCTGATCTCTAGCATTTATTGATGAACCGTGCGGCCAAGTGGCTGCGCGGAGCCAGGCTGTAATAGGCTTTTCTGATGATACTAAAAGCTTCTATGCCGGGGGCCGGAGCAACAGCACAGTGGGTAGGGTGTATGCCTTGCATGCGGCTGGCATCCCATATGGTCCCCCCCAAGCACCGCCAGGAGTAATTCCTGAGTGCAGAGCCAGGAGTAACCCCTGAGCCGCCGGGGTGTGACCCAAAAAGCAAAAAATAAATAAATTAATTAATTAATTAAAAAAATAAAAAGCTTCTATGCCTCAAAAGAAACAGTGACCAATATACAAAGACAGTCCACAGAGTGGGAAAGAATATTCACCCAATACCCATCTGGTAAAGGGTTAATATCCAGGATATATCAGATACTGGTAGAACTTGTAGAACTGTAGAAGAAAACAGCCAACCCCATCAAAAAATGGGAAGAAGAAATGAACAGAAACCCCGACAAAGAAGAAATTCAAAAGGTCAAAAAGGCATATGAAAATATGTTTATCATCACTAATCATCAGGAAAATGCAAATCCAAAACAACAATGAAGTATTGTCAGGGACACTGCCGGGTCCCCCAACAGTGCTGGGAAGCGGGGTTCCCTACCTCCAAAGCTGGCAGGGAATGGATGAAAACTCCGGAATCTGATGCAGTTTTAAAATGCTTTACTTATCACAGGTTCAGGCATACAAATCAGCAATAGGAATATCCCTGTGTGCTTAGGATTCCGGCTAGAACCCCAGCCACGTGTAGGCCAAGATGGCTGCCACCACGTGTTAAGGCCCCTGTAAAAGGAGAAAAAGACAAGACTCCCAAGAAGGGTGCGAGCTTACAAAGAGAGAGCCCAAAAGAGAGAGCGAGAGAGGAAGCAGGCCAGTTTTACACCCTGCAACTCAGACCTCCCCTCCCACTATTATGGGAAGCAGGGAGGGTCAAATGCCCTCAGGTAATTTCTCCCAGCACCTCACCTAGGCCCTTTTATGTGCTAAAATCTTGAGCCAAGATCTGCCTGGAAAATCCTTTATAGGGTAGAGAAGGGGTTTCGAGATGACATGTCTCTGTACCAAAGACTAATACTAATGCCAGTTAAAGGCTTCTCCAAGCCTTCACAAGTCTCGTCTACTTCACGGTAGATTTGTATTTTAGTTGCCTTTGGGTTATCAGGGAGCCATGCTTGCCTGCTTGGAGGCAAACAGCATTTCTCTCTGGTCTAATTACTTAAGAGACCCAACGTGGCCAGGCAAATATGCTGGTAAGATCTAGCTAGTCCCATGATGATTGTGGTAGCATGAGAGAATATTTATACCAGCCAGTTACAGAATACATGGTCAGATAAACTGCCACATTTAGACTACCCCTTATCTCGAAGTGATTTGTAGGAGGCAATCCAGAGTAGATGCAGAGGCTCTTAGAGGAGTCCTGCAACAAGGTATCATCTCACACCATAGAGCCTGGCACATATCCAAAAGAGCAAGAACAACAAATGCTGGCATGCATGCGGGGAGAAAGGGACTCTCATCCATTGTTGGTGGGAATGTCGACTGGTACAGCCTTTTTGGAAAACAATATGGACATTCCTCCAAAATCTAGAAATTGAATCCCATATGACCCAGCAATACCACTCCTGGGAATATGCCCTGGGAAGCCAAAAACAAGAAACTACCATCTGCACTTTTATGTTCATAGCAGCACTCTTCGCAATAGCCAGAATCTGGAAACAACCAGAGTATCCAAAAAACAGATGACCAGATAAAGAATCTTTGGTACATCTACATAATGGAATACTACACAGCTGTTAGGAAAAGTGAAGTTATGAAATTTGCCTATAAATGGATGGATATGGAGAGGATCATCCTGTGTGAAATTAGCCAGAAGGAAAAGGACAGATATAGAATGACTGCATTTATTTGCTGGATATAAAATAAAATAGTATGATACTAATATCCAAGGTCAGGCAAAAACATGGATCAGGAGATCTTGTCAGTGGGTGGAATCTACCACAAGTGTGTGGGAGTGAGAGGTTAGGTATCACTGTGTCACTGTATCACTCTTCCCGTTCATCATCGGTTTGCTCGGCGGGCACCAGTAGCATCTCTATATGTCCTGTCTCATGCTAGTAAAGCCCAAGGTCATCTGCTTGCTCCAGGAACATAAAGAGCCTCAAGCCATTCAATCAGATCATGGGAATGAGGTCTATAATTGTTATTGGTATTTGGAATAAAGGGAACAAAGTGCTAACAATTGTTGGAAATGATAATAGCAACCTAGAACTGAGCATTGACTATAGGCAAAGGTATATACATGATAACCTCTAAGTGTATGTAAGAGAAGGAAGGGGGTGGGGAAAGAGAGGAAAAAGAGAGGTGAAGTGCCTGCCATAAAGGCAGGCCAGGGAGGAAGTGTAGTCAGGGGGCACATTGGTGGGAAGAAATGTGCACTGGTGGAGGGTGGGGTGCTGGAGCACTGTATGGCTGAAATCCAAACATGAACATCTGTGTAATTGTATATGTCACGGTTGTATAATAAAAATAAAATGCCAGGGCCCAAAAGTGGGTGTGCAGGATGGTGTGGGGGTCTCCATGGAGTTGGAGCAGCCCTAACCTAAATGGCCATGTCTGCAGTGGGGACCCACTGTGCCACATGTGCATCCACTGTGACCTTGGGGCCTGGATAGTCGTGGAAGGTGACTTGTGACCTGCTTCTCTCTCCAGCACTTGAAATGGAAGCAGGCCAGGCTGGAATCGCTTTGATTGAAGACAGGGTCTGTGGGATTGGGGTGTTTTTACTCATATCCCTCATGCTGTGAGCTGGTCCAGACTCCTAATGGCCTGGATTTGCACGGACTAAGCTTGTCACCACCTTTTACCGCGGGTCCTGATTCGGCCCGGCAGGGGTGCAAGCTCTATTTAGGCCAATGGGATAAATGTTTACTAAATTGTTTCTGAAATGTTTTGGTAACAGAGTACACCCCCACAGAAATATTATATACACTATAAATTTAGTTCCTTTTAAACAATGTTATTATGCTTGTTGAGGGGGTGGGAACTGAGTCCCCCATAAAAGAATCCATGTAAACTCACATATTCTGCAGGAAAATGTGGTTAACATGGGCAAAAGCCAGGAGTGAAAATTCCTGGAACTCAGTATTATCCCCATCCCTGGGTTTTGACCAAAGGTTTGAGAACAGCTTGGGATTCACCTTGCTGCAAGAACACATCTGTTCTGGACCTGTTCTGTTTTGGGGCGTTGCGTTCTGGAGTGGAAGTAGAGATGCCTTGACTGACACATATTGTCCACTGAACCCATGGTATGAGTTCACTGTGCCCATGGTATGAAGTTCATATATCCATGGTATGAAGTTCACTGTGCCCATGGTATGAAGTTCATATATCCATGGTATGAAGTTCACTATGCCCATGGTATGAAGTTCATATTTCATGATATGAGTTCACTGTACCTATGGTATGAAGTTCACGTTCCCAAGGTATGACATTCTGGTTCAGCCTGACATGAATGCTCAATTCAGGACCCAGTATGACTTTAGTAAGATGCTACATCCAGGAGGAGTGACTTTCACGTAGAGCAGCCAAAGCTCAGAGTGTCAGGGAAGTGAGTTGAATGAATCTAAAAACCCCACTAGCATCAGCTTTATCTGGAACTTCTTTGAAGAAGACTCAGACTGTTGTCCAAACTGACTGCATCCCAGGAGAAAGGCTGGCATTGGCTCAGCCAGTCGAGGCAAGGTTGAGTTCTGATGCTCGGAGTTGCTGAAGGTGGTAGGTGGGGAAGGCACCAAGCTCCAGGAATATATATGCTGTGAGTTTGTTCCAGCTTCATCCTCAAGGTCTGTCACTGAGAGAGAGAGCTCACTCTTTGTCCACCGAACCTTGAGACCCAGGTGTGGGGGGGCTGTGTCTCTGTCATGAGGGGGCTCTGTGGTGACGTCCCATGATGGAAATGGGTCTAGAGCAGGTGATCATAAAACTAAGGTGGGACCAAATTAGATAATCTCAGATGACATCTTAGGTGAGTTCTCTGGGAACACAGTTTTTTTTAACCCTTCTAAATGAACCCCGTTCGAGTTAAATTTCATCAGTTTTTGAGCATTTGCTGAGTGTTCCCAGCCCTGCGTCCTGAATTCATTCTGGAATATGGTTCGCTTTAAGGAAGCAAAAAGAGTGAGAGAGCAAGAGGGAGAAAGAGAGAGATGGAGAAGTCAATAATTTGAATAGCTAAGTCATAGGTACTTCTTTTCTTTTTTGGGATGCTGGGTTGAGAGCTTTCATTTATGGGATCTTTACTGGAACCCTAGGTTAGACACTGTTTCCTGATCCTTATTTTGCAGAGACACAGAGAGGGAAAGCCAGCTACTCACAGTCACACAGCAGGATTGGTCTGGCTGTTGCAGACATGTGGGGCCTCTGTGGGAGCAAAGAGCCTGGTCAGGGATGGTTACACAATCTGGGGTGATACTCAACTCTTGGCTGGGTTCCGTATGCTGTTGACACTCCTTGCCCAACCCGTTTTATTTATTGTGTCTGTCTCCTGCACGACTTCTGGGGAATAGGAGTGACCCTGAAAGTCACAGGCGCTGGCAGTGAAAGACTGCAAAGAACGCACGTTATCGAGAAGCAGGCGTGAAGCCTTGGCATGCGTTGCCTCATTCTGGCTCTGCTGTTTTACACAGAGAGCCCTGCTTGGCAGAGGTCAGGAAACTGGACCAAGGTTGCCACCATCTAGTATGTCCATCTGTGACTGTGCCCTTGGGCCCCAGTGTCCAGCACAGCCCACATGTGTAGGAGAGAGCCCAGCGGCTGTGGGTGGTCTCTGAGTGGCTTGGGAGAGCATGGGTGAGGCTGGGTCTCTCATCCCAAACTTCAGGGGATAAATTCTTCATCCCCATGTGCCTCCTTGAGGATGCAGATTCTGGATGGGGTTGACTCTGGAAATCAGTAAGATCCATCCACCAAATGGGTCCAGCATGTGAGAAAGTGTGTAAACTACGGAGCACCACACATGGAGGGAACCTTTATCCCGTGATCTGCTTGGTGCAGCAGGCACGGTGGGGTCCCCTGCTCAGCCTCAGTGGTCTCTTTCTAGCTCGCCTTCCCACTCAGTGCCTGCTGTGCTCTGCTGTGACAGGCGCCATGGCTGGCTGCAAAGGGACCCACCATCCACTTCTCTGCTTTTCCTTGGTCCACTCTTGCAGCCATTTGTTCCCGTAGGGTAAATTTTTTCCCAGGATGGGAAATTGCTTCTTGGAACCTTTTTCCCCATTTTATTTTTTAGGTCATGCCTGATGGTGTTCAGGGCTTACCCCTGATGGTACTCAGGGGACCATATGCAATGCCAGGAATGGGATCTGGTGGACCATGAGTGCCACACAAGTGGTTTACTATTTGGCCTGTCAGCATTTTCCGTGAGTTCATTTTTCCAGAGAGTGCAGTCTGTCCATGGTCTTGTGCAACCCTCCCCATTCCCCAGCTCCAGAACATTCTGTATCTGCCCAAATGGCAACTTGATGCCTTTGACAGAACCCCTTGACCCTGCCCTTTGGTACCTGGGAACCCTGGCATCCTGCTTCTGGTCTCTGCATTTGAACATACCCAATGCTTCATCTAAGGGGGACACATGGTAACTGTCCCTTGTGACTGACTGACCTCACTTTGATGCTGGAGTACTGATGGTGAGGGATGACCTGAGGAGGCGTGTGAAAGTAAGTGTGGCAAGGAACCCTTGGTGTGTGTGTGTGTGTGTGTGTGTGTGTGTGTGTGTGTGTGTGTGTGCCTCTGTCTATCTGTCTGTTTGTCTGTCAGAAGGGTGGAAACTAAGACATCTTTGAGACTCAGGATGCTGGGTAGGAGGGAGGGAGCTGACTGCTCAGAACTTCTGGGATGTTTATTTAAAAGTATTTACAGGTTGGGTTAATGCAGATATCAAACTTCGCGAGCCACTGAGATGGTCCTTGCTGGTCAGCCTCTGCTGTGTAACTCCCAGGACTTTCAGGAGTCCTGGTGAAGAGCAGGGCAGGGCTGGGAGCTGGGTTCTTGGTTTGATTTCTGGCTCTGCCTTTGAGAAAGAGCAGCCTTGAGAAAGTAGCTTATCTGGTAACTTTCTCTTCTGTAAAGTAGAGAAGGGACCCTCATGCCCAGTTAAAATGTCATTCTAAAATCTCAGCTGTATAAAGTGTGGAGTACTGCGCTCTGCCCACTTCATGGTTCTTATATTTGAAACTGTTTAGAAAAATGAGAGTTCGGCTAAGCGATGTTCGGAGGTCCCTGTGGATGAATGAGGAAGACAATACGACGCCTTTCTGAAGGAATGTGTCTCACA
>JAJIBD010034415.1:0-18333 GCA_021461705.1 Cryptotis parvus | reverse complement strand
GATACTAATATCCAAGATCAGGCAAAACATGGATCAGGAGATCTTGTCAGTGGGTGGAATCTACCACAAGTGTGTGGGAGTGAGAGGTTAGGGTATCACTGTATCACTGTATCACTCTTTCCGTTCATCATCGATTGCTCAAGTGGGCACCAGTAGCATCTCTATATGTCCTTTCTCATGCTAGTAGAGCCAAGGATCATGTGCTTTGCTCCAGGAACATAAAGAGCCTCAAAACCATTCAATGAGATCATGGGAATGAGGTCTATAATTGTTATTGGTATTTGGAATAAAGGAACAAGGTGCTAACAATTGTTGGAAATGATAATAGCAACCTAGAACTGAGCATTGACTATAGGCAAAGGTATATACATGATAACCTCTAAGTGTCTGTAAGAGAAGGAAGGGGTGGGGGAAAGAGAGAGGGTAAAAAAAGAGGTGAAGTGCCTGCCATAAAGGCAGGCCAGGGGAGGGTGGAGTCAGGGCACATTGGTGGGAAGAAATGTGCACTGGTGGAGGGTTGGGTGCTGGAGCACTGTATGGCTGAAATCCAAACATGAACATCTGTGTAATTGTATATGTCACGGTTGTATAATAAAAAATAAAATGCCAGGGCCCAAAAGTGGTATGCAGGATGGTGGGGTCTCCATGGAGTTGGAGCAGCCCTAACCCTAAATGGCCATGTCTGCAGTGGGGACCCACTGTGCCACATGTGCATCCACTGTGACCTTGGGGCCTGGATAGTCATTGGAAGGTGACTTGTGACCTGTTCTCTCTCCAGCACTTGGAAATGGAAGCAGGCCAGGCTGGAATCGCTTTGATTGAAGACAGGGTCTGTGGGATTGGGGTGTTTTTACTCATATCCCTCATGCTGTGAGCTGGTCCAGACTCCGAATGGCCTGGATTTGCATGGACTAAGCTTGTCACCACCTTACCGAGGTCCTGATTCGGCCCGGCAGGGCTGCTGCTCTATTTAGGCCAATGGGATAAGTGTTTACTAAATTGTTTCTGAAATGTTTTGGTAACAGAGTACACCCCCACAGAAATATTATATACACTATAAATTTAGTTCCTTTTAAACAATGTTATTATGCTTGTTGAGGGGTGGGAACTGAGTCCCATAAAAGAATCCATGTAAACTCACATATTCTGCAGGGAAAATGTGGTTAACATGGGCAAATCCAGGACTGAAAATTCCTGGGAACTCAGTATTATCCCATCCCTGGGTTTTGACCAAAGGTTTGAGACCAGCTTGGGATTCACCTTCTTGCAAGAACACATCTGTTCTGGACCTGTTCTGTTTTGGGGCGTTGTGTTCTGGAGTGGAAGTAGAGATGCCTTGACTGACATGTGTTGTCCACTGAACCCACGGTATGAGTTCACTGTGCCCATGGTATGAAGTTCATATATCCATGGTATGAAGTTCACTGTGCCCATGGTATGAAGTTCATATATCCATGATATGAAGTTCACTGTACCGATGGTATGAAGTTCACGTTCCCAAGGTATGACGTTCTGGTTCAGCCTGACATGAATGCTCAATTCAGGACCCAGTATGAGCTTTAGTAAGATGCTACATCCAGGAGGAGTGACTTTCACGTAGAGCAGCCAAAGCTCAGAGCTGTCAGGGAAGTGAGTTGAGTGAATCTAAAACCCCACTAGGCATCAGCTTTATCTGGAACTTCTTTGAAGAAGACTCAGACTGTTGTCCAAACTGACTGCATCCCAGGCAGAAAGGCTGGCATTGGCTCAGCCAGTCCAGGCAAGGTTGGGTTCTGATGCTCAGAGTTGCTGAAGGTGGTAGGTGGGGAAGGCACCAAGCTCCAGGAATATATATGCTGTGAGTTTGTTCCAGCTTCATCCTCAAGGTCTGTCACTGAGAGAGGAGAGCTCACTCTTTGTCCTAACGAACCTTGAGACCCAGGTGTGGGGGGCTGTGTCTCTGTCATGAGGGGGCTCTGTGGTGACGTCCCATGATGGAAATTGGAGTCTAGAGCAGGTGATCATAAAACTAAGGTGGGACCAAATTAGATAATCTCAGATGACATCTTAGGTGAGTTCTCTGGGAACACAGTTTTTTAACCCTTCTAAATGAACCCCGTTCAGTTAAATTTATCAGTATTTTTGAGCATTTGCTGAGTGTTCCCAGCCCTGCTTCCTGAATTCATTCTGGAATATGGTTCGCTTTAAGGAAGCAAAAGAGTGAGAGAGCAAGAGGGAGAAAAGAGAGAGAGATGGGGAAGTCAATAATTTGAATAGCTAAGTCATAGATACTTCTTTCTCTTTAGATGCTGGGTTGAGCTTTCATTTATGGGATCTTTACTGGAACCCTGAGTTAGACACTGTTTCCTGATCCTTATTTTGCAGAGACACAGAGAGGGAAAGCCAGCTACTCACAGTCACACAGCAGGATTGGTCTGGCTGTGCAGACATGTGGGGCCTCTGTGGGAGCAAAGAGCCTGGTCAGGGATGGTTACACAATCTGGGGTGATACTCAACTCTTGGCTGGGTTCCGTGTGCTGTTGACACTCCTTGCCCAACCCCCGTTTTATTTATTGTGTCTGTCTCCCTGTGCCACGACTTCTGGGGAATAGGAGTGACCCTGAAAGTCACAGGCGCTGGCAGTGAAAGACTGCAAAGAACGCACGTTACTGAGAGCGGGCGTGAAGCCTTGGCATGCGTTGCCTCATTCTGGCTCTGCTGTTTTACACAGAGAGCCCTGCTTGGCAGAGGTCAGGAAACTGGACCAAGGTTATGCCACCATCTAGTATGTCCATCTGTGACTGTGCCCTTGGGCCCCAGTGTCCAGCACAGCCCACATGTGTAGGGGAGAGCCCAGCGGCTGTGGGTGGTCTCTGAGTGTCTTGGGAGAGCATAGATGAGGCTGGGTCTCTCATCCCAAACTTCAAGGGATAAATTCTTCATCCCCATGTTCCTCCTTGAGGATGCAGATTCTGGATGGGGTTGACTCTGGAAATCCTGTATGATCTATCCACCAAATGGGTCCAGCATGTGAGAAAGTGTGTAAACTACGGAGCACCACACATGGAGGGAACCTTTATCCCGTGATCTGCTTGGTGCAGCAGGCGCCGTGGGGTCCCTGCTCAGCCTCGGTGGTCTCTTTCCAGCTCGCCTTCCCACTCAGTGCCTGCTGTGCTCTGCTGTGACAGGCGCCATGGCTGGCTGCAAAGGGACCCACCATCCACTTCTCTGCTTTTCCTTGGTCCACTCTTGCAGCCATTTATTCCCTTATGGTAAATTTTTTCCCAGGATGGGAAATTGCTTCTTGGAACCTTTTTTTCCCCATTTTATTTTTTAGGTCATGCCTGATGGTGTTCAGGGCTTACCCTGATGGTACTCAGGGGACCATATGCAATGCCAGGAATGGGATCTGGTGGACCATGAGTGCCACACAAGTGGTTTACTATTTGGCCTGTCAGCATTTTCCCGTAGAGTTCATTTTTTCCATAGAGTGCAGTCTGTCCATGGTCTTGTGCAACCCTCCCCATTCCCCAGCTCCAGAACATTCTGTATCTGCCCAAATGGCAACTTGATGCCTTTGACAGAACTCCCTTGACCCTGCCCTTTGGTACCTGGCAACCTGGCATACTGCTTCTGGTCTCTCTGCATTTGAACATACCAAGTGCTTCATCTAAGGGGGACACATGGTAACTGTCCCTTGTGACTGACTGACCTCACTTTGATGCTGAGTACTGATGGTGAGGGATGACCTGAGAGAGCGTGTGAAAGTGAGTGTGGCAAGGAACCCTTGGGGTGTGTGTGTGTGTGTGTGTGTGTGTGTGTGTGTGTGTGTGTGTGTGTGTGTGTGCCTCTGTCTATCTGTCTGTTTGTCTGTCAGAAGGGTGGAAACTAAGACATCTTTGAGACTCAGAATGCTGTGTAGGAGTGGAGGGAGCTGACTGCTCAGAACTTCTGGGATGTTTATTTAAAAGTATTTACAGGTTGGGTTAATGCAGATATCAAACTTCGAGAGCCACTGAGATGGTCCTTGCTGGTCAGCCTCTGCTGTGGTAACTCCCAGGACTTTTAGGAGTCCGGTGAAGATCAGGGCAGGGCTGGGAGCTAGGGTTCTTGGTTTGATTTCTGGCTCTGCCTTTGAGAAAGAGCAGCCTTGAGAAAGTAGCTTATCTGGTAACTTTCTCTTCTGTAAAAGTGGGACCCTCATGCCCAGTTAAAATGTCATTCTAAAATCTCAGCTGTATAAAGTGTGGAGTACTGTGCTCTGCCCACTTCATGGTTCTTATATTTGAAACTGTTTAGAAAGATGAGAGTTCGGCCAGGCGGTGTTCGCAGGTCCCTGTGGATGAATGAGGGAAGACAATACAACGCCTTTCTGAAGGAATGTGTCTCACACAGACTTGAGCATGGGCTTGTGATTCCCTGCAAGGGCGACTTTTCACACCATCATCAGAGGAGATACAACAGGTGTTGCTGGAGAGCTGATTAAACAATTAACACCCCGCCTTGTCTTCCTGTTCCCTCTGGCCGGAGTCCCCCATCCCGATGCCAGGGAGGACCAGGCTAGGAAGTGTATATGTGGGGCCAGGTGGGGAGCATTATTTTCTATGAACCTGGCTTTCCTGAGAAGAGGTGTCTAAGAGCTGCAACACGCTGTGTTGGTATGGACAGAAGGAAGTACGGCTCCTTCTGGGTGCGAGCTGAAGTTCAGAGAGGGCACTCAGGGTGCATAGTGAGAAGTCCAAGCCTAACTTTGGGGAGTTCCCTAACCCACCCCCTCCTGCTGCCTGGAGGTTTGCCGGAAAGGTCTTTGTGCTGTTGCATGTGTGAGATGTTTTCATTCAGGACCCTGGACTAGTCAGAAGAGGGTCTTTTTGAGAAAGATCGTCTTTCTCAAATGTGTCAATCTTGTGTTTTCTGACACTTTCAGCTGCTGTCACCTGGCCACAAGACTGGCCACATGTCAGAAGGCTCAGATCTGGCTTGCTCAGTGGACATCAGGGGTTAGGGCTAAGAACCCCCAGTCTGGAGTCAGAATATAGGACTCAAGGAGAGAGGACACCTTACCGGGCCACTCAGTGGAGTAGAGCAGTAGGGCACGCTGCCCCATTTCTGGTTCTAGCTTAGTGGTTGTTCTCGAGATATAATCAGGGTTGGGCTGTACAGAATTCAGATTGGAGGTGTGTTGGGGGGTGTCTTGTTCTATTCCCTGACGTGCTGGAAAGGTCAGTACAGTCTGGTGATTTGTGAGTTCATCCCCTCACCAGGGAGTGACTGCTGAGCAGGGGGGACCCTAGACAGATGGGAAGGGCCGAGAGCTCCCGCTGGGTCCATGTAATCAGCTGCCCTCAATCTTTCTAGGAATAAGATGGGGCATGAATCAATATGTGCGTGCTAGACAATGGCACAGGAGTGCAGATTTGTATCTGGGAGTGGAATCACACTTAAATGTCATTTGTAGTTCTCTGGGATACTAATGGCAACTTAGAATGTGACCTTGAGATGCCTTTTGAGTCAGGGCTCTGGGGGCAGCGGGGGTGAGCAGGGGGTGGAAGCACCACCATTGATCCATGACCTCCACTGATGCCAGTCTGCAAAAGAGCATGCAGCTGTGCATGGATGAAATCACTCCATATTCCATTAGTGCAGATTTCTCTAGGAAGTCACTTCATTGTTTGCTCTGTCCGTAACTGAAAACCACAAATATCAGTGGCTTAAAACCAGATATCTATCTATCTATCTATCTATCTATCTATCTATCTATCTATCTATCTATCTATCTATCTATCTATCTATCTATCTATCTATCTATCTATCTATCTATCTATCTATCTATCCATCCATCCATCCATATCACCATCTATCTATCTATCTATTGTTTGTTTTTATATAAATATCTGGGTGAAGTCCAAGGGATTGGGAATGAGGTTTCAGGGACTTCAGGCGCCTTTTCTCTAGGTTGGTCCCGATATTTTCTTAAGGTAGTGGCAGAAGGGACTATCAAGGGGTAATTTCTCAGAAAAGGTCAGTCTGTCACACAAAGGTAAACCACAGGGCAAAGATTTCATTGAACTCAATTCATGAAGGGACTAGAAAGATTATTAGGAGAGTTAAAAGCAAACTTACAGGCCAATCAAGATTCTGAAGTGAGGTTCTAGGGTCTGGCTCTAAGACAGGCCCCTGCCTACCATGTGTGAGATCAGCGCTTTCATTCTCATGCCTGTCCACTTACTGAACGTGAGAGCCCGGGGCCTCTGTGGTAAGGCTCCTTGGTGCAAGAACAATAATTTGAATAGCTTTGTAACAATAATTTGAATAGGTTTGTAATAACTGGAACATCCCACCCAAGTGTGTGAACCCCTAGACACAACAATAATAAGAAGAAAAGGAAGAGAGAAGGGAGCAGGGAAGAACTCTCAAGTGAGGCTTATTAGCTACAGCCATCACCAAGCTGGCTGCAGGATAGGCTTTATCTCCACTGGGCATTTTCACATTTTTAGGAACAGGGCTCATGGACATTTATAGCAGTTTTGTAACAAGCACAGAGTTGTAAAGTGGCTCCAAGTTGTAAAGAGGCTCTGCCCAGATAGAACGCAGGGTATCTATCAGGTTCTAGACAGGATGCTCTGCCATTACTTTGTCCATTTCAGTGTTCTTCATGTTTCCTGAGCAACTAAAGGGCGGAGTAGAGAGAGAGTTTATTTTCTTTCTCTTTAGGAAATTCCCTAAGAATATTGCCACCTCTACATTTTCCTACAAGTTATAGCCATAACTGAGAAGTGAGCTCACCTTTACTTGCAAGGACATTCACTGTATCACTGTCTTCCCGTTCATCATTAATTTGCTCGAGCGGGCCCCAGTAACATTTCCATATGTCCTGTCTCATGCTAGTAGAGCCCAAGGCATCTGCTTGCTCCAGGAACATAAAGAGCCTCAATCCATTCCGGAATGAGGTCTATAATTGTCACTGGTATTTGGCATATATATCAAATACAACACGGGTAGCTTGCCAGGCTCTGCCGTGCAGGTAGCATACTCTTGTAGGCATCTCTAAGTCCAGCATTTATTGATGAACCGCGTGGCCGGGCGCTGATAGGCTGGTCTGCTGGGTGGAGGTCTGACGAGAGAGAATGTCTGGATATGGAAAATGGAGGCCCTCATGGAGTGGGGGATCATCTGGCTTGTTGCGAGGGCTCTGCTGGGATGGTGGGCCAGGGCTAGAACCCACCATCCCTTCCTCGGGCGGCTCGTGAGCGGCTGGTCACAGGGAAGAGCCAGTAGCAGCTCTGCCCCATGTCTGTCCTGCAAGGACATTATGTGTGTCTTATTCTTCAGAAAGCTGTGTTGTTTGGGACTCAGACACTGGGTTACTGCAGTGTTTTTCTGAGGAGCAACCAGAGGTCCTTTGGATCATTCATGGTAACTCCATAAGATGAAATATTATATAGCTATTGAAAGAGGAGGTGACTGTGTTGTACTCATGCAAGTTCTCCAAGATCAGTGAAAAAACATGTGGGAAGGTGTGTACAATGGGCTAGTACTGGAGCTACAAAAACAGATGAATGTGCTTCTGAACACACAGGGTCTGCCTCAAAGGAACAAGAGGTGATAACTATTTCTGGGTGCCTTGGGGTCCAGAGTAAAAGAGGAAGACAGACTTTTCATTCTATGTTTGGTATTTTCTGCATTTGTATGATGTGTATGCTAATTTGGCTGCTCCAACAAGAGGCCAGGGCCAGGGAGATGGCTTACAGGGCTGGAGCCGTTTAATCTCTGGGAAGTGGTTCCCTGAGCACCACCAGAAGTAGCTCCTTAGAGCTTCATTGAGAGTGTCATGCAGCACCACCAGGCCTAGAAAGAGAAGAAAATCAAAGCCACAAACCTGCATCGCTCCCAGCTGTGGCCACGGTTTCTAAACTGTAACAGAAGGTTGCCCGAGGATGGGGGTACGGGGCAGCCTTGGAGGAAAACAATGGCGCCCTGATAGGGGCGGAGTGGGAGGCAAGCTTAAGAGCATGGAGGGATTGGGGCACATGCCTGGCATGTGGGGAGGGTCCCAAGATCAATGCCAGGTCCCACATTGGCCCTTGAGCACTGCTGGGTGAGTCATTTATGTCCAGCGGGCAGAGCTCCTGGCACCATGTGCAGGCTCCCCCTTTTTTTTAATTGATCAGTGTCTTTAAGGACTTTTTACAGAATATTGCAGTTTTCAATTATTTTTGAATTTGTAATATCATGAGTTGTGCAGTTACAAAGCTGTTCATGGTTGGATTTCAGTCATACAATGTTCCAACACCGCTCCCTTCACCAGTGCACATTTCCCACCACCAACGTCCCCTGTTTCCCTCCGGCCATCCCCACCTGCCTCAGCAGTAGGCACTTTTCTTCTCACTTCCTCTTACTCTCTTTTTGAGGACTTATTAAGTCCTCTTGACCCCTAGGGCCACTCACGGTGATGCTCTACTGAGCCCAGAGATCTGGCTACTTGGGTCCTGCCTCCTACAAGCAAGGCGAGAACTACTGGGAGTTTAGAAGCCTGGTTTGTTCCCTCTGCTTTGCTCCAGGTATGATGTGTGGCTCTGGGCCAGCTGCCGCCTCTCTGGCAGAGATTTCTCTGCTCTCACACACACTTGTTGCATTTGCCTCCAGGCTGTTTGCAGGGAAGCAGAAGTGTCAGGGCTTGTAAAAAAAGTGTCAAGCGTTCCTCCAGATGACTGAGGCACAGCCACAGAGCACTGAGCTCCTTCAGGAAATTCTGTCTCCGGCAGCAGGAAGACTGAAACGAGACGCCTCACTCGGGAACTCTGTTGCAGTCAAGCAGTGTTTCCAGTGCTGAGGGAGCCCCCATGGGGTCCAGCCCAAGCTGCAAAGGCAAGGCAGCCTTGGGTGTGAGGAGAAGAGGTCTGCGTCCATGTCTGCAACCCGGCGACCCCTGGTGTCTGCTGGGTGACCTCAGGTTGGTGGCTTGGCGTCTCTGAGCCCTAGGGTCTCCTCCCTACAGTGGGTGTGCGGCAGCATTGCCAGGAGCATGGTGAACAGGAATTGCTTGGGAAGGGGAACCTGTGCAGCATGGCGACGGCCATGGTGGTCTCTGCTCCGAGTGGCACTGCAGCTCCCTGTCAGAGCCCTCATGGAGGCGACACATTGCACAGGTGCTGAACCCACAGGTGAGTAAGTGAAGCTCCGAGGGGCCACGCTTGAGCGGAAACCTTCAGGAGAGTGCTCTGAGGGACATGCAGGGACAGTTAGAAAAAAATGACTCTTGAGAAAAAAAATCCCATTGCTGGGGGTTGTGGGCCCTGCCGGCAAACTAGGAATGAGCCTTGTTTGGGATGGACTGAATTAGCTGCTGGCATTGAGTGCCAGGCTGCAGACCTGAGGCAACGTGGCATGGGCTCACCCAGCCAGGAAGCTGTTGCTCCTTCCTGAGGCACTTAGCTCAGTTTGGAAGCCCAGCCACCTCTCAGGGCTGGGGAAGGGCTCTCTGCTTCTCGCGGCTTCTCTCGCCATTTATAAAAGAAGGACCTTGAGGTGACCCCGGGCTGCATTAGCTGGAAAGGTCTTTTGGGTTAATGGCTGGGATGCAGATGGCCATTTCTCTGGTGTCTGTGGCATGCAGCGGGCCTGTCAACCAGAGACAAGAGGGAGGGCTGGAGGGTCTCCACTTCCTTCCAGCTCTGTCCCTGACCCTCACCAGTGATTGGGAAGGGCTGATGGGGCCACGTATCCCGTCACAGAGAAAGCTGAGGGGTGGTGGCTGCAGGGAGCACCATAGCATGGGGCAGCCCCGCCCAGCACTCGGGCCTTAGAGAAGCCCTCTGGGCCTCGCTGGGTGGGGGGGGACAATGCCATAGAGAGCTCCCACTGTGAAGAGGGAAGGCCCCCATGGGGAGTCATTCAGAGTCACTCAGATTGTCAAGTGCCTGTTGTGGCCTGGGCCACTGGCTCACTGCTTCTGCGTCACTTCTCAGTTAGGCCATGGGCCGCCCCTCCCCACCACCAAACACTGAACCAAACTGTAGATTCATTAATTAGGAGCCCTTAAGAATGCACATTACCCATTTTATTTTTTGAGTTAAAAAAAAAAAATAAGGGGAGAGGTCCACACCTGGCAGCAGTGAGAGTTTTCTTGTTTCTGTGCTCAGGGGTCATTCCTAGTTGGACTCGAGGAACTGGAGATCCAAACAGGGTCAGCCACATGCCAGGCAAGTGCCCTCCCCGCTGTGCGGTCTCTCTGGCCCTGGATTACCCACTGTAAGAGGAGCAGGCCTGAGTGTGTCTGACTCACATGGACTCAGAGATGGGTTTATTAACAACAAATGGGGTTTTGTGCGGAGGGTGTTCAAATTGAGGGGATCCAAAGTAACCCCCACACACCCTCACCCACAAGTCATGGCACTGAGGCAGTGGTAGCTGAGTGCCTCGTGGAGAAGGGCCTGGAGGAGAGCTGAGGAAGGGTGAGGGGAGAGCTTCTTGTCTGTGTCCAAATGCAGCTCTCTGGAGCGAGTCTTTTCCCACCTGAGGTGCCCGGATGATGGGTGATGGGCAGGAGATTTCCAGGGGCTGTTACCTCCAGGTCACACCTCTGTCCAGCATCCATTCCTGGCTCAGAAACGAAGTCTGGGCTCACTTCTCTGGTGGGGCTCACTCCTGGCCTTACTGGAGGTGCTCAGGGGACCTTAGGTTCAATTTTTGGTCCCAGGGTTAAATTCAGATTGCCCATTTGGACAGCAAGAGCCTTCCCCGTTGCACTGTCTCTCTGGGCCATCCTCCCCTGGCATATTAGTTTTCCCAGCTGAGAAAGGAGAAGGCAAATAAAGCGTGTGAACAAAAAGGTAATGTGCACGGCAAAGGTGGAAGAAATCCAGCCTGGACCAGTGGAAAAGGAAGCAGTGGGCACCATGTCTCGGGTTTGAGAAAGCTGTGGGGAGAGGCCCAGGCAGAGTGCTGGAGCATCTGCAGGGTAACTAGACACTCAGCAGGAAGGAGGGGCTGGGGAGCACCTCTACCACCGTCAGCCGTGCTGGTCTGGGTAGTGGGGCAGAAATCCAAGAGGAGGAGCTTTGCCATACTCTAGGCTGTGGCGACGGGAGGTGGCTTGAACACCAGCACTGCTTTGGGTGCTCTCGGCCTTTCCTGCCCAAGCTCCACACTCGACTCTGCCTTCTAAGTGGTCCCAGGCTCCCCACTTTCCAGCAGGGGATCAGAGGTCTGTGCTCCCACCCCCTTTTCAGGAGAATTACCCAGTGCTAAGTGGGTTCCTGAGCCTTCCTTAAATGGTAAATCTGCTTCCTTAAATGGTAATTGGGCTCCCTCATTACCATTTAAGACAGTGCTAATCTCATAAGAGGATTATGCAGGAAATTTGATACAAACCCTTCCTCTCCCCTCTTTCTTTGTTCTTTGGTGGTTTAGGGTCAATTAGGAAATTTTTTTCTCAATGTTTAGCAAGAAGTGTTTTTGATAAAGTGTTGGTTTTGGGGGCCACATAATGTCCAGAATGGAAGCCTGCCTTCAGACATTCGGAGAGGTGGGTGTTCTCCCCAGAATTTTATCCCAGGCCACTAGGACATCCTTATTTTGTTTGTTTTGTTTTGAGCTGGTGTCACAACAGGCAGACTGTTACTCCTGGGGTTCCCTGGTTCTCTCCCTAAGGTCAGTGAGTACCTCCAGAGGCTACCCAGCCTGTCTGTTCTTGTCTTGGCCTGGCCGCAGAGTGATATGGTCTCACTTTGCTTTCGTTCCCTCTGGTACTGCAGTCCGCCATACTGTCTTTTTCTTCCTGCTTGTCTCTGCGACCTTAACACAGCTCCTTTCCTCAGCCAAGTGCCCAGAAGCATTTCTTGAGCCTTACTTCAGAGAAGCCACTAAGCCTAAGTGACAATCCCTCCAGCACTTGTTAAAAAAAAAAAGACGAAAACCAGATGCTTTCAGGGAGAGTCTCCGACCTTCGTGCGGGGATAGATAGCAGAGTCCATCATGTCTGTGGCATGCTTTATCTTATTTGTAAGAATAAACTCAGGGAATGAGCTGGCACTGCCCGCCACAGATCACGGGCCATCCCGATGACCACAGCTAGCAGTGTTCTCTGTTAGAACACATTGCTTCTCTGTCTCTTCTATTTCCATGTTGTGGTAAAGCACCCCCAAGTCTCACTGTATCATCTGACAAGTGAGAGTCCTAGCACCCACCCTAGCCATCCAGGGCTTTCTCTGGGATGCTGGTTGTGAATGCCAGAAAGTACAAATGGAGAAGTGTGAATGCCGCTTTAGAAATCTGGAAATTAAAACAAGACACAACCCAGGCATAGACTACCATTGGTAGATCAATGGGATCTACCATTGAGCTCTTCTTAATCTGCGAAGAGTATCGTGTGTGTGTATGTGTGTGTGTGTCTTTATATATTCATATGGCTTTATATTTCTGTTTAATTACATGTTCACTGACTAGAGTTCCTCCTGCCATTATGTCTGTCACGGTGTGATACCAAGATCTGATATGTTTCTTTATGAGCCTTGGACCTTGGGGGTTTGCCTTCAGGGATCCGTAGATCTCCTCGTAAGTCTCAAGCTAAGAATGTACAAGGACAGTTTGTCCCAGCTCACTGCTGGGTGGTATTTGTTTGCTATCTCATGGAGTGTCTTAAGGTTTAAAGTTTGAGGTGTCCTGGGTGTCTTTGACCAGCAATTTCTCTTGGGACTGGGACCAGCCGCACTTTATGCAGGACAGAGAGAGGCCTCTGGTGAGTACATCTGCTCCCTGCCACCCTCACACCTAGAGATAGGCCTGTCTGTGTCTGAGACCAGCAGTTCTGCCCTGGCCAGATGCCAGACTTCCTGTGAAACTCCTGGCTTTGGTTTGTTTTGGTTTGTTTTCAATGAATCTTCCTTTCCTTAATCTAGATTCCTGCCATTTTGTTATTATAATTATTTTTTTAGTGCTAGGCCTTTACTTTGGGAAAACTCTTTTCTCCACAGCTCTGCCCCCTGCCCAGGAGTGCCCCCTCCCCACGTCCCTTCCCACCAGATTGCCTTTCCGGGCTTCATCTTGCCTTCTGAGCCTCCTTTCAAATCTCTGTCTGCCTTTTCCTGGTTGTTGGAGGTTGAACTGGCCAAACCTGTGGAAGAGGTGGGAGACTGAGTTGCTTTCTGGGTTGTCGCATTTTTAAACAGAACTTTGAGAATTGAATATGAAACTCTTCAATGGGAATAAAAAAAGTAAGAATTTACTCCGAAATGGGGGCAGTTGATACTATCTTCCTAGATAGCTGTCTGGCAATACTTATCAGGACATTAAAAATGTATTTCTCATGATCCAGAAATTCTCATTCTAGATAAGAATGATCATATATGTTTATAAAGGATACTTTTTGGGGGGGAGTTGGAAGGGTTTGGGCCACAGTCAGTAGTACTCAGGCTCATTCATGGCTGTGTGCTCAGGGATCACTGCTCGTGGGACTGTGGAAGCTGTTTATGGTGCCGGAGATCAAATCCAGGCAGGCTGCATGCGAGACAAGTGCCTTACCCGTTGTGCTGTCTCCCTAACTGTATAGATGGTTTTTTCAGTATATTTTACTATTTTATTTTTAAATTAAAAATGCTTGATCTTTTACAGTAATTCCACTATTATTATTTAATAGGTGCTTTCAAAAAAGCGGGCAATAATCAGCGGGTAGGGCATTTGCCTTGCACGTGGCCGACCCATGCCGGCCCAGGTTTGATCCCGGCATCCCATATGGTCCCCCGAGCACTGCCAGGAGTAGTTCCTGAGTGCAGAGCCAGGAGTAACCCCTGAGCATCGCCGGGTGTGATCCAAAATACAACAAACAAAGAAAAAATGCTAAAATATTGAAAAATTGGAAAAGCAGTTGCCAGAATAGGAGTAAGTTTTAGGTACTTATATACTCCAGTGAAACAATTGTTTAAAACTTGGCTCACCATTATCATGTTAATAGAAAAGCCTAGTAATTAAAATAAAAGATCTGTCACATGTATTTTATTTAAATATATGTATAGTAAAACTCTTTGCAGGTTTTATGATGCTTGGTTGATGTGGTTGAGTCAACTCTGGCTTCTGATCGTCAGGCTCTGCCACTCACATAATGTTTTGTGCTTGTATCACCATGGCAGTACTCGGGAACTCCTCCCAGCTCAGTACTTATGGTCATTCTTGGCAGCGCTCTGGGGACCATGATATTAGGGATTGAATCTGGGCCTCCTTCATGAGCTCCAGCTGTTAACTTCTCTCCCTGGGCCTGGCTGAGTGACTTATCTTTGGATTATTTAGTTGCTTCATCTTCATAATATAGAACAAATAATGCTTAATAAGGGATGGTTTCAAATGGTCAAAATTATAAAGAGTGATGGAATTGGTACCTGGGACATAAGTGGTAGTTAATACATGTCAGTATGCCACCCCCCGCGGCAAGCCTGGCAAGCTGCTCGTGTAGTATTTGATATGCCAAATACCAGTAACATTTATATTAGGTCATTGCTGTGACCTAATATAATGGTTTGAGGCTCTCTATGTTCCTGGAGCAAGAAGATGCCTTTGTGTTCTACTAGCATGAGACAGGACATATGGAGATATTGTTGGTGCCCGCTCTAGCAAATAGATGATTAGCGGGAAGATCGTGATCGTGATCGTGAATACATGTTAGCTGCTATTATCGCTAGCTTATTCATACATGCATACATGTAAACCACTAACAAATACAATAGCCTGGAAGGAATATATCGCATGATATCTTTGGGTAGTGAGTCTTTTCTCTTTTCTACAATTGCTACTGTGAACTTATATAATAAGCGGGTGTAACTGAATATCCACAGGGGCATAGAAAATGGTTTTAAACAACAGTCTTGTGCAGGAAATGACTCAAACAGTAGAATGTCTGCAGAGAAAGAGTACACGAGAAGGAGAAAGCCTGATATGTGATGTATGTGGTATGTGAGTGTGTGTGGTGTGTGTGTGTGTGTGTGTGTGGTGTGTATAGGGTGTATGTCATATGTGTGGAATGTGTGTGTGGTAACAGTTGTGCCTCTCTTCTTGTTCTCTCCCACCAATGAATTCAGTAGCTAACTTCATAGTGAACTCTGTGATTTACATGTAGTGGGGACTTAGTTTCTGAACACCATTTTCAAATACCCCCACCTTGTGAAATCCTCAAATCATCTCAAGACCTGTTCACCCTGTTCACAGGGAGGCTGACTAAGGTTAGTGTCCTGACAATGTCCCCTCCTAAAACAGGAGAAGACTGCACCTGGCTGCTGCTGTCTCTACCTGCCCACGGGGAGGCAGGGGCTGGGGCATTGTAGGACTCTGGGCAAATAAGAGGTGGCAAATCTTCCAGCTATAGGAGGAATTAGTCTTAGCCTGTCTCAAATTTCTCCTTCCTAGCACTGGAGTCCAGCAGGTTTCTAGAGGGTGAGTAGAGAAAAGGAAGGGATGTATTAGTGCCTTGGCAACTCAGTGTTTTACTGACATTGGAATTTCATCATCATTTGGTCCATAAGGTAAAATTTATTATCTGCTGCATAGAAATTCAAGTTTTGGGGTTTTGTTTTTTTGGCATTTGTAGGGTGTGTGTTTTTCTCATCAAAGGAGTCTCTCTAAATATTTGGGATGAGGCGTAAACAAAAATCAATGCTGCGACTTGTAGATTTCTATCTCTTGGGCTTCAAAAGATGGCTGGGCGGCAGCCCTCCAACCCCTTCTGGATTTGAAAGTTGACTTTCATCTGAGCCCTAAGGATAACATTTATGAGATCAATACTCTGCGGAAGTTTTAGCCAAGACAGAATAAACTACTTTGGGTCTCAGTCATCACAACAGATGTTTGCTTAGGAAGAACGGGATTCTGGCTGGCACGTTTCAGAAACAATGTTATTAAATGAGAACATCTAAAGGGTTCATCTTACCCTTTGGGATTCAGCCATTCTAGCCTGCTTTCATCCTTGGCTTTTTCCCATCTGCCTTATCTCCTTCCCAGGCCAGCTCTGTGAGCTGACAGTTTGAATTCAGAAGACTCCATTGAGCATCTGGCTTTCGTGGGACTGACCAGTCCAGTTGGAACATGGGGAAGAGGTGGAGAGCTGGTTTTGATCTTAAATGCTTGGCTTCTCTTTTTGCCCTGCTTCAGCGTACCACGCATGTTTCCAAAACATGCATAATGATAAAAACCTGGATAAACATTCTTGAGTGTGCCATCAAGGAGATCCGGTAGCTTGTAAGAATCTAGGGTGTATACTGAGAACAGAAAGCAAGTGAGAACAGTTTGGTGTGAGGGATCAAATGCTTGAACAGGTATTTAATGTTTGAAATGTTAGAAATAAAACAAAGCGTGAAAGTGAACAGACAGACACAAGGATTTGGAGAGCAGAGGCTAGTGAAACAGGAAATCTTGTCTTGAGAGTAAAGCCAAGGAGGAAGGAATAATAACTGATGATGATGATGATGATGATGATGATGATGATGATGATGTTTCCAGTGAGAAGAAGAAATATTTGCTTTGCCAAGTTTAATTCCTGTGCATGTCACACAAATCCATGAGACAGTTATTCTTGGGCCCCAGGTTCAGGTTGACAAGGATACTTGAAGGGGCGTCCTTGCTGTGCCTGAGATCATGTGGCTATGTTGCCTTCCTCTTCCCAGGGAGGTAGAATTCGGGGTCTGGCTTTGAGGTCTGCTCTCTGCATCACATGTTATGCTTCTCAGGGCCAGTCAAGGGAGAGTATCACTCTTCTGTGTTGAGTCCCAGTTAGCCGTGTGGATCCAAGAGCACAGTGTTCTCAATCCGTTACAGCTATGGAGCCTAGTGACTGTTTTGTTCTCCTGAGCCAGTGACTTCAGGGCTGATTCTCTTCTTCCAGTATCTTCTCTATCTATCTGGCTGGTTGATAGCATGTGGTTTCATGGGCCTGAGATGACAGTCCAGGTGATGGAAAGGCAGAATGCGCACAGTGCAGATGGGATGTGGGTGGTTGATGGATGGGGCCCCCAACCTGGTTGACACTGTCATGGTGTGTGTACCAGCAAGTGAAATCAGTCACCTCCAAGCTTAAAAAGCCACCCGCTAAAGCTTTGAAGGCCCCAGGGTGGCGAGCTGGGTTGCATGGAATGTAAAACAAGTCATCATTCATTTTTCCTATAAAACGTCAGACAAAGCTCTCTGGACTCATGGAGAACAATGGTAAGACGGCAGGAAAGTGACACCACAAGGAAATAATTGCATCAAGATGGGTGTGGGCCCCTGTCACAGCACTGCCTTCATCGTGGATAGAGCTGGAGTGACTGCTCCTTTGAGAAATAATCAGGAGTTTAGCAGGACTTGGAAGAGATCACTGGCCTCGGGAATGCAGATGGAACTTGGATGCAGCCCTTATAACGGACTGAGATGAGCTCAGCAGTAAAAATAAAGGAGGATGTTTTAAGAGGGTTGGACTGAAAGAGCGCGAATCTTCAGTGGGATTTCCAGCTGGAGGTAATGGAAACATCATGGAACTTCAGTGTTTCTTGATATTACATCATCTGGCAAATAAAGAGTTATTGAACAGTTTCAAGTGCCCAGCCACACTCCAGGTCCTCTGGGTGGGAGTGGTAGGGGGGCTCTCAGGCAGCAGACGCATAGAGGTGAAGACCTGCCTTAGAGGAACCCTAGAAATGAGCTTCTGGGAAAAGACTCCTGCTGGGCATGCGCAATTTGGCAAATTTTATATGAACTTTTATTGGCCAGTGCAGGAGGGGCTGGAAGAAATGAACTGTCAAGGGTGGGTGGGTGGAATAGGTCTGGTGGAGTAGGAGGGCAATATGGCTGGAGCAGAAGGGGGGTGGGGAGGACTGGGGAATTTTGGTTGGGACAGAGTTTTAAGAATGTTAAATGCCAGTGAGAGAAGTGGGTGACTTGGGGCAGGAGCGATTCTGAAATCAAAGATCTTAACCTTCTCCTTTGGAGGTGCTTCGGACCCCTTTGTCTTTTTAAGTTTTGACTCAGGATCCAAAAGCTGCTGATATTTCTGATCTGAAAGCTGTTTTGAGGTTATTGACTCTTGGCAACACCCCTGTGGGTGTTTATTGTGGGGGCCCAACTATGTTCCTAGAGCTTGTCCCTCGGTCAGGAGGGCCTGAGAGGCAGAAGAAGAAGGCTGGACAGTGCTCTACTATCACAAACTGAAATCCTGAGAGGGTGCTAACCTCTCTTCCTTCCCTGACCAGAGCTTGGCCAGGCCTGTGACAGCTCATCCTAGACAAGCCAGCACAGAACCTGCCTCTCTAATCTCACCTGGTGTCGGGAAGCAGTGGTGGACTCTGTGTTCAGAAGCTTCCCCTTTAAGCTCCTCATTCCCCAAGCTCACTATGGTAG
>JAJIBD010034414.1:0-51849 GCA_021461705.1 Cryptotis parvus | reverse complement strand
ATAACATTTCAATGGGACTAGGTGAGTTCCTGGGAGAAGTTACCTGAGGGTTATTAACCCTTACCTCTTTCCATTGATCTGGGCTGAAAAGTTATAAAAGCTGTAGCCTTCTTTTCTTCCATGCCTTTTCGCCTTTTCTCTTCCTCCTCTTTGCCCTCTTCCTCTTCTCTCCCATCTCTTCCCTGTTGGGCCTTGGCACATGGTAGTGGCCATCTTGGCCTAGGATTCTAAATCTACATGTTGCCGGGGTCCAGCCAGGAAAACTAAAGTCTGTGGTTTTCCTGTTATTGGATTGTTTACCAGAACAAGTGTGGTAAACCCTTTTGAAACTTTGCTGGATTCTTGCATCTTTCTCTGTCCTCTGGCCACCAATCCCCTGGGGCAGAAGGGGATCTCTTGACCATGCTCCCAGATTTGGTCAGGGTGCCCAGTGCATTCTGACACTATGTCAGACCTTCTTCTTCTTCTTCTTCTTCTTCTTCTTCTTCTTCTTCTTCTTCTTCTTCTTCTTCTTCTTCTTCTTCTTCTTCTTCTTCTTCTTCTTCTTCTTCTTCTTCTTCTTCTTCTTCTTCTTCTTCTTCTTCTTCTTCTTCTTCTTCTTCTTCTTCTTCTTCTTCTTCTTCTTCTTCTTCTTCTTCTTCTTCTTCTTCCTCCTCCTTCCTCTTCTTCTCTCTTCTTTCTCTTCTTCCCCTTATTCTTCTTCCTCTTCTTCCCCTTCTTCCTCTTTTCCCCCCTTATTCCTCTTCCTCTTCTTCTTCTTCTTCTTCTTCTTCTTCTTCTTCTTCCTCCTCCTTCCTCTTCTTCCTCTTCTTTCTCTTCTTCCCCTTATTCTTCTTCCTCTTCTTCCCCTTCTTCCTCTTTTCCCCCTTATTCCTCTTCCTCTTCCTCTTCTTCTTCTTCTTCTTCTTCTTCTACTACTACATATTCTTCTTCTTCTTCTTCTTCTTCTCCTCATTCTCCTCCTCCTTCTCCTTCTCCTTCTCCTTCTCCTCCTCCTCTTCTCCTTCTCCTTCTTCTCCTTCTCCTTCTCCTTCTCCTCCTCCTCCTCCTCCTCCTCCTTCTTCTTCTTCTTCTTCCTTCTTCTTCTTCTTCTTCTTCTTTTTCTTCCTCCTTCCTCTTCTTCTTCCCCTTCTTCCTCTTTTTTCCCCTTATTACTCTTCCTCTTCCTCTTCTTCTTCTTCTTCTACTACTACTACATATTCTTCTTCTTCTCATTCTCCTCCTCCTTCTCCTTCTTCTCCTTCTCCTCCTCCTCTTCTCCTTCTCCTTCTCCTTCTCCTTCTCCTTCTCCTTCTCCTTCTTCTCCTTCTCCTTCTCCTTCTCCTCCTTCTTCTCATTCTCCTTCTCCTTCTTCTCCTTCTCCTCCTCCTCCTCCTCCTCCTTCTTCTTCTTCCTTCTTCTTCTTCTTTCTTCTTCTTTTTCTTCCTCCTTCCTATTCTTCTTCCTCTCTTCTTTCTCTTCTTCCCCTTATTCTTCTTCCTCTTCTTCCTCTTTTTCCGCTTATTTTTCTTCCTATTCTTCTTCTTCCTCTTCTTCCTCCTCTTCTTCCTCCTCTTCCTCTTCTTCCTCCTCCGCCTCCTCCTCCTCCTCCTCCTCCTCCTTCTTCTTCTTCTTCGTCGTCGTCGTCTTCTTCTTCTTCTTCTTCTTCTTCTTCTTCTTCTTCTTCTCTCTCCTTTTCTCTTTTTGTGCATTGTGGCTTGAAGTACACTGAGGGTTATCATGTATATATCTTTACCTACTGTCAATACTTGATTCTAGTCTAGCATTACCGTTTCCAACTTGTTGAAGAATTGTTCCCTTCTCTGTCTTATTTAACCTCTGTCCCCCACATGCTCGTGGTAGATTTCAATCATTGATAAGTCCTCCACACCCCTGTTTTGCCTGGCTTTGATTTATGGACACGGAGAGTATCAGGAGTGAAATTAGTCAGAAGGAAAATGACTGGTATAGAATGACTGCATTCATTTGTGGGATTTTCTTGTCTTTTAAAGCTTTTTTTATGCTTCTTGCAAAACTGGTTTCATGACTTTGAATTCCTTAAACTTTTTCCTGTCCATGAATCTTTGTATCTTTTCTTCAAATGAGAATAATAATTGAGCTAGATGTATTATTGTTGTTTTTAATTAATTTTTTCTTTATTTAAATGCTGTGATCTATAAAGCACAAAGTTTTTCACAATACAGTTCTTCAAAAGATTCATTTTTCAGCACCAATCCCACCACCAGTGTGCTCCCACTACCACCAAAGACCCTCATTTCCTGCCCTCCAATCCCCATGTCTGCTCCCCTAGCCAGCATCAATTACATTCACCATTACAGATCATATATGGGAATGGTACTGATAAAAGATGGGGCTTGTCTTGTTGGATCCCAGTAGTTCCGTTTGGTTCCAAGCCTGCAGGAGTGATTTGTGAGTGCAGAGGCAGGAGAAACCCCTAGCCCTGCTGTGTGTGGCCCCCAATAAAAGCAAGAGATTCCTGCTGTGGAACATCCAGAGATTGCCTTGCATGTGGCTGATCCGGATTCCATACCCAGCAGGGTTGGTCCCTGCAGCCCATATGGATGGGATCACCTTGAGGGGTTGTAGGTGTGACTGTGATGCCTGGCTGCATCAGCAGGTGGCAGGCAAGAGACAGGCTTGTCTACACCCAGGACTCTGCCCCATGGACCTTGGATGATTGATGGTCTGACCTATAAAATAACTGGGCCCCCTGAGATGAACCCAGAGCCATGGCAGAGTGTGGCAAGCTACCTGTGGTATACATTTTTTAATTAAACATTTTCTTATACCACCATGAGATATACAATTACAACGTTGTTCATGTTTGGAGGTTTCGGTCACATAGTGTTCCAGCACCCGCCCTCCACCAGTGCCCATTTCCCACCACCAATGTCCCCAATTCCCTCCCCCTCCCATAGCCTGCCTAAATGGCAGGTTCTTTATCTATCTCTTTTCTTTCTCCCTCTCTCTCCCTTCCTTCTCCTACATATTGTGGGCTGCACTACATACACTTGGAAGCCATCATGTGCATTTTTTTGCCTGTATTTAATGCTCAGTTCTATGTTGGTATCAGCCCTTTCGACATTTATTCTCACATGTTCCCTTCTCTGTCTTACCTAACCTCTGACTCCCTCACATTTGTGGTAATTTCCACTTTTGGTAAGACCACCTGATATATTTATGTCATGCAAATAAATGCAGTCATTCTATGTCTCTTTCTTTCCTTCTGACTCATTTCACTCAACATGATCCTCTCCATGTCCATCCACCTATCGGCAAAGTTTCACAACTTCATTTTTCCTGACAGCTGCATAGTATTCCATTGTGCAGATGCACTACAGTTTCTTTATCCAGTCATCAGTTCTCAGGCATACTGGTTGTTTCCAGGTTCTGGCCATTGTGAATTGTGCTGCTATGAAAATAAAAGTGTGGATTGTGTTTCCACTGTGTATTTTTGGCTTCTCAGGGTATACTCCCAGGAGTGGTATGGCTGGGTCAAAAGGGAGCTCAATTTCTAGTCTTTGGAGGAATGTTCATATTGTTTTCCAGAAAGGTTGTACAAGTCGACATTCCCACCAACAATGTATGAGAGTCCCCTTTTCCCCACATCCATGCCAGCACTTGTTGCTTTTACCCTTTTGGATATGGGCCAGTCTCTGTGGTGTGAGGTGATATCTCATTGTTGTTTTGATTTGCATCTCTCTGATGATTAGTGATGATGAGCATTTTTTATATGCCTTTTGGCCATTGGAATTTCTTCCCTGTCAAAGTCTCTGCTCATCTCTTCTCCCCCATTTTTTTGACGGGGTTGGCTGTTTTCTTCTTATATAGCTGTACAAGTGCCTGATATATCCTGGATATTAACCCCTTATCAGATCAGTATTGGGTGAATATTCTTTCCCATTCTGTGGACTGCCTTTGAATCTTAGTCACTGTTTCTTTTGAGGTGCAGAAGCTTTTTAGTTTCATGTAGTCCCATATGTTTATATTTTCTTCTAGTTGCTTTGTTAATGGTGTTTCACCTTTGAAGATGTCTTTAGCTTCAATGTCGTGGAGGGTTTTTCCTATATTTTCTTCTGAAACACTATCTTTTTTTCAGTTTTAAAAAGGGCTTTACTATCACAGGATCCAATATACAATCCAAGAGCAGGGAAAACCTCCGGACTCTGGGTTCCCAGCTAGGCCCTAGCCAGGTGTAGGCCAAGATGGCTGCCACCACGGGTTGAGGCCCAACAGAGAATGGAGGGGACGGAGAAGCAAAACACCAAGGGAAGCATAAATGGCAAAAGGAGGAAAAAAAGAGAGCGAGCTTCTTTTTTCTTGCAGCTTATTTTATAGCTAGAAATCCGCCCAAACTCCCCAGCCCAGCCCATTCTGGGCTGGGCTATCTAGAGATGAAAACAGGAAAATAGCTCTATAGAATGTAGCAACTTCAGGAGACCATCTGAAAGTTTACAAGGACACAGAGCTAATTAAAAGCCTCCTAACAGAGCTGGGAGAAGCTATACCCCCCGGCAGGAAGGAACAAATGCCCTCAGGTAACGAAGCACTATCTTAAAGCAAACAACCACCTTGAATCTGGACAGATAATTGAACCCAGAGATAGATAGCCAGCATCCACTTATCCAGAACACTTCAACAAACTGGAAGGAGTATTTCAAAGGAAAATTTGGTGAATTGCGTAAGCCTTAAGACTACCTTAAGTGTAAGAAATCTTGGGCTTTACGGATCTTAGAACAATATCCAGGGTTTGGTTTGCTTTGTCATAAAGGACATAACTAAGTTTTTACAGTGATAAACAAACAATGATCATGTGGCTCTGGCTCTAAAATTGGAAAGGTAATAGCACTGTGAAAATTTCCCATTGCAAAAGTATCCAGACTAAAGACAAACCGAGAGGAGGGGAACACTGGTTTCCCTCACTCCCACCTGGGATATATGTATTTCCTCAATTCTAGGTCCTGCTAGCCTCTCTCACTCCCCCAAAAGGTTGGGTGAAGATTCCCAAAAAATAAATTTGTATTTACACATATTCTGAAATACATTTTTCAAGAAAAAAAGATCTGAAAGGACCAACATACAATGTAAAAAGCTCCACATGGGGGTTGGAGCAATAGCACAGCAGGTAGGACATTTGCCTTGCATGCAGCCGACCTGGGTTCAATTCCCAGCATCCCATGTGGTCCCCCGAGAACCACCAGGGAGTAATTCCTGAGTTCAGAGTCAGAAGTGATCTATGAACATTGCCAGGTGTGACCCAAAACAGAGAGAGAGAGAGAGAGAGAGAGAGAGGAGAGAGAAGAGAGAGAAGAGAGAGAAAAAAATTTGAAAAAGTTACAAACTACAAAGGGCCTATTCAATTTGAAGCCTTACTGTAAAGCTACAACAATCAAGACAAAAATATGATACATAAGACAAAAGCAGAAAGTTGGATTTTATTTGAAGTTTGAGGACTCTACTGTGTGAAATATACTACTACAAACTTGAGAAGAAAAACCACAAATTGAGAGGGGAAAAATGTGAAAAATAGATACAGTTGGTTGTCACTTAACTTGCATCCAGCAAACCTGGTTCATTCTCCAGAACTTTATATGGAACATAGAACAAAGCCTGAGCAGAGAAATAGGAATAAATCCTGAGCAACACTCTGTGTGACCCGAAAATAAAAGGGAAAAAAAATACCAGTAAGTCACTTGAATCCAAAACAAAAAGAATTCTTAAAATTCAGCAGTAATAAAAAACAATAAAGCAAAATAGTCATAAAGACATAAACAAATTGACAAATAAATGGAGAAGATGCTAAACATTTTTTCACTGATGAAGCACCAATTAAAATAATAAGATATCATCCATATCAAGGAAATTGACTAAAAAGTAACTTGATAGAATCAATTCTTATAAAACTAGAGACTAAAAGGCAGAGAACTAGCTCAACAGGCAGGAGTGAATGTTTTCATGCTGCTGTCCAGTAGTTGGTCCCTGGAAGTATCTGGTCCCCCAGAACTGCCAGGAACAAACCCCCAAATAAAGTTTCAGAGTTACAAAGAACTGCAGGGTGTGGCTGCTGGGGAAAAATGCAGAGTACTAGAAACTTTCATTTCATTAGCTGGTAGAAGTGTAAGAGTAACCTTCTGCACTGGAAGACGATCTAGCAGCTCCTGATAAAGATCAAGCCTATGTTCTTAATAACCTTACTCCTAGGTGTTTAGTCAACTGCAGTAAACATGACCACACTAAAGCCCGCTTATGAGTATTTCTAGCAGAAACCCCCCAAATTTTAAAAATAGGTAACAGGGTAATGAAACTATGGTATATCCAAATAAGTATTAAATCATGGGAGCTATCAAGCCATGAAAAAGCATAAACTGTTCATGTGTTTGCTAAGAGAAAACATTTTTTAAATAGAATCAGAAAACATCACGTACCCTTTAATTACAATTATCTGACTTAGGGGCCGGAGCAATAGTCCATCAGGTAGGGCATTTGCATTGCATTGCAGCCGGACCCAGGTTCAATCCCCGGCATTCCATATGGTCTCCTGAGCACTGCCAGGAGTAATTCCTGAGTGTAGAGCTAGGAGTAACCCTTGAGCAATGCCAGGTGTGACCCAAAAAGAAAAAAAAATCTGACATTATGTTAAAGACAAGCAAAACCATAAGTACATTGTAATGGTAGTGGATGCAACAGGTTCCAGGAAAAAGTAGATTGAGTAGGCAAAACACAGAGTACTTAGATGATAAAATTATTCCATGTACTAAAACTAGAATATGTTAAGCTATACATTTATCAAAATCCATTGATTTTGATTATGCAAATAATATATCTTAATGTATGCAAATTAAAATTATGTAGGCTAGGAGGAAAATAACAGTATAAATATAGTATTGATGAAACAATCTGCATAACAAATTAAAATAGTACTGCATAGAGTGGGTTTTAGGAAAAGCTTGCTGACCTTGACAATTTTGGAAATGGGTGTAGCCTAAAAAAAAACAAAAATAAAAGGCTACTTGTAACTATTGTAGCCCAGCTAAAAAGAATTTTCCTATAAACATATGCATTTTGATGCTGTTAGATGATTACTGGACTTAGTGATTAAGAAATGCTGGATGGTAGATCAAATTTTATCACTATAGCAAAGAGCAGGGAAGTCCGGTTGTGGAAAATGGCAGGCCCCATGGAGTAGGGAGGGTGGTCTGGCTTGTTGTGAGGCTCTGCTGGGGTGGCAGGCCAGGGTCTGGCTTGATGTGAGGCTCTGCTGGGGTGGCAGGCCCCCTACTCTATGGGGCCCGCCATTTCCCACATACGGACTTCCCTCTAGTCATGACTCCACCCAGCAGACCAGACTATCACAGCCCGGATCATCCAAAGCCACCCTGCAGCAGTTTTTTTTTCAATCCGGCCCAGGTATGCTGAACCAGAGACTCTCAGACATGGGGCGGAGCTGCTACTTGCTCTCCCTGTGCCCAGCTGCTTGTTGAGGCGCCCGGGAGGCATGGCGGGTTCTAGCCCTGGCCTGCCACCCCAGCAGAGCCTCACAACAAGCCAGACCACCCTCCCCTATTTTGATACTAGTATTATTAAACAGAGTGTCTGGGCTGAAGTTGTACTTATTTAGAAAATTGTTTTCCAGAAATTGCTATCCTAATTGTACTGTGATTATATTGTAGCTCACTGAAATATTCAATGCTATTAACTTTTTTCAAGAATCCATGTATAATTTAAAATTCTCACTCATAGGAGATTGAGGTTTAAGGTATCTATAGCACTCAATTTCATCTCTTCATTAAATGACAGTTTTGAGATTTTTTTCTAAAGAAGGAAGTTCATTCATGAAGTTGCAAGCAATTGACCTTGAAGCTAATTCTGTCTATTGCTACACAAATCTCCATGACAATAATATTTCTTGATATGAATTTAAGCATATATGTTTTCTTTTTTTGAATTATTTTCCTTTCCTTTTTTTATCACATCATGTAATGCTCAAGGCTTACTCCTGGCTCTGTACTCAGGGATCTCTCTGACAGACTCAGAGGAAGGATGGAATGCAGAAAATTGAATCCCAGTTGTCTGCTTGCAAAGCAAGCACCCTATCCTATGTACTATAGCTTTGACCCTCTCTTTTTTCATTCAGTACCTTATCAGTACCTGGGACTCAAGGCATGTATTTATTTGACAGTTGGGACCTGTTTTCACTGACTACTGAATATTTCAGAATTGCTTATACATTCCTCATTCTCCTTTAACTGGATAGTAAATATCCCAGTTCCTCCATGGAAAGGGGTAACTCTGATGTCTGTGTTATGTTTTCTTGTTGTTCAGATAAATTAAATTCTAGTTTTGCACAGTCTCACTTGCTGGAGGACCCTCTGCATTTTCCTCCTTTTATCCCATATTACCTGTCCACTCCCTGTCATTAAAATTACCTTGCAAATAACTATTAGAGTACATTGTTGATCTCAGAATTCTCTTTTGCTGAAACCAACACCAAGGCAGATCCGCAGTTTGGGTTTAAAGCAGTGCTTCAGCACTGCTTTCTTTGGAGACTTCACTTGCTTCACCTGATAACCAAAAGAGTATCACTCCACAGTAGTCTCTTATCAAGGGTATGTTTTCATAGTGTGAAAAGGGAAGGGCAGTTTGGGTACCATCAAACTCTACTTCACTAAATGTGGACAGAGCACCCCTATCAACTACTCACTCAGCAATTATTATTGTGCTTGAAACCTTGAGAGTTGCCATGGAAAATCTGAAAGAGGCCATATGCACAGAAGGGATGGGAGATTAAAGAGAGCCAGGCTGTTGGCATCTGGGAGACACTGTTTAGTTTTTGTTTTGCTTCTGGGCTGCATCCAGCAGTACTCCTGCATGCACCCTGTGTGTTGCTGCTGGTTGCTCCCAGAAGTTCTGGGAGATCCTTTGCTGCCAGAGATTGAACCTGGGTATCTGGTTTGCAAAACATGTTCACTACCCATTTGAGCGGTCTTCCATACCTTTGGTAGGTGACTGTGTTAATAAGCAATGAAATATCTATACAAGACTTACCTTATGCAGACATAAGATGGGTTAGATCCCTGCACTCACCTGCCAAAATTTTGAAAGTTTCTATTGTTTTGCTCTAAGCAGCTAGCATTGGGGCTTGGAATTTTTCCAACATAAGGCCCTGGGGATGGGGCCCAGAGATGGGCTCTGTTCTCAGGGCAGTGGAGCTTCTGGATGCTCGAGTTTATACCCATGAAAGAGATCTGTGCTTATCCAATGGGAGACTGGCAGGCAAATGATTTACATCTTAGGTGAAGCAGGATGTGCCTGGTCTTCTGATCACAGGAATATGTAAATCAATGATTGTTACCTTGCAAATGTTACCTTGCAAATGTTACCTTGCAAATGCTAAGTGTGATTGTTATCTGTTGCAATGGCCCAGGAGCTTGTAAATGCCCGGTGATTTTTGCTTGTACCCCCTCAATCCAAATATTGTATAAAAGGCTTAAAATGTGTTCAGTAAAATGAGTACTGCTATCCAGAACTCCCCACTGTGTCGATGTCTTTCTTTCTTTCCTTTCTTGGCTGTGGCAAGGCAGTTTCTCCCAAGTCCATCCCTCTCCTTTTTCCACAGGGATGAAGTCTGGCAAGATCTTGGTCTTCCTCATTTGTGCTGAGGGGTGCTGGCAAGGGCCCCTGACATCGATAAAAATTTTAATAGGGTTCAATACAGATGGTCTTTTGTATAGGATAGCTCAAATGATCTCTGCAGCATTTTATTATGTGTAGGCTTAGGAGGAGCTTCTATTTCTGGAGAACACCAGAAAATGCATATTCCAAGAACAGGGAAGGAAGTAAAATGCCTCTCATTACCCAGGTGCAGTTTGAGAATCAACCTGCGGTCACTGTCTCTCCATGGCCCTCCATCAAGTGTTGCTTGTCGAGTGCATTAGTAAAGCTTCACTGAGGATGGGTATGTGGAAAGCAGCTCCAAATGGGGAGTGTGGTATTGGTTAGTACTGTTAGTGTTTGTTGTCATCGGGGGTATATTTTGATAGACTTATTAATCAATGCTAGGAGCCTTTTTCAGCTCTGCTTTCCTTCTCTTGGTTTTTGCACCATTATCTTCAAGAATCCTGCTACCTGTGGAAGTCCCACATGAAATAGATTAATAATGAAAAAAGAAACTGTTGATAGCAGTTTTTATAAACAAATCTCAAGGAGAAGCAGATGTAGCTGTGATGCCTGGCTGTGTCAGCAGGTGGCAGACAGGAGACAGGCTTGTCTACACCCAGGGCTCTCCCCTGTGGGCCCTCGATTGTTGATGGTCTAACACAGAAAAGAATCGAATGGGCACCCTGGGATGAACCCAGAGCCACTGCAAAACCTGGCAAGCTACCTGTGGTGTGTTCAATATGCCCAAAACAGTAACAATAATGGACCTCATTCTCATGAATGGAGACATTACTGTCACCCACTCTAGGTAATCAATGAACAATGAGAAGACAAGTGATACAAGTGACAAGTGATCTTCAAGCAGAATAAAAATGGAGTCCTAAAAATTCCTGGCAGTTTCACTCCTTGCAGAAAAGTGAAGCAGAAGGTTCTAAAAGGTTCTAAAGGTGCTAAAGGCTCTAAAGGTTCTCTTTTTCAGGGAACCCCACAGGATCGAACAACTGAATCTATTTCCAATGAGTCTTCTGAAGTTGTAGAGCTTGTACAGAACTTGACAGAATGGGGAGTAGATGAGCTCTGTGTGCTCCAGTGACACCGCACGTTTTGTGTGCATGGTTTAGACTCCTGCTTGCTCACAGTGTGTTTCCTGAGCTTGGAGAAATAAAACCAACCTTCAGAGTTCAAATATCCAGCTGTCATCAGAGTTGGTTTATGGTGGGAACTCTTAATTGGTACATGGTTGTTTTGTACTTTGTATATCTTTTGATATCTGATTTGCTATCTTGTACCTCATATGGTTCTAGCCTGCCAGGAGCGATCCCTGAGGAAAGACAGGAATAAGTCCTGAATACTCCTGGATAAAACAAACAAACAAACAAACAAACAAACAAACAGGCTTCTAGGAGCCATAGAGTGAACATATGCCTTGTATGATCCAGAACTCATGTCCCACTGACCAAGCACATCACATATGTAGGTCTGGTGGCCCCAAGCATGGCTAAGCCTATGTGTTACCTTCATTCCCATGGCTTCTGCTTGTGACCACATTATTAAAGTGACCACGTTATGATCCTGCGAACCATGCTGATGCTTTCTATGTTCAAAATGTCACCCACCTACTAAGTAATGTAGGTGTGTGTTGTTAACTGGTAATGTCTTTGACAAATTTCCTAATCTCAGTGAAATATAGCTTTCAGCTTGGTATACATTCCTTGGTATGTATTTATCTATCAAATGTTACAGAAGTGGGAAAACTTACATAAAATGCATAACTTTATTATTAAATTAATAGTTGTGTTTATACTAATGATTGATTTCCAACAATTAATAGGTAAATATCTTCCTCTGCTATGAATTCTTGAGGTGGACTGTCAAAATCTATCAGAGTAGATTTTTGATATATGTGGTCTGGATTCATTTTCTCTGCCTAATCCAAGTGATTAGTTTCCCTGCATGTGCTGTGTAGGGTGATACTATTATTACCTGACTTCAAAATAAAGATTTTATTAATGTAGTCTAAGATTGCATAAAACAAACAAACAAATCTGTAGTAAGTACTTGATTTCCCTAGGGCTTGCAGTCAGCCTGACGTTTCCACTTAGAGTCGGGCAAAGTCAGGTGTTGGCCATTGCCTTGGATGGAAGTAGCTTCCTTTATAAGCAGCCCAAAGGTTCTCTCACTCTTCACTCATCTCCCCGGTGAGAAAGCATAGCAGGAGACCCTCAGGGATGTGTCTGTCGGCTCACTTCATTTTGGACCCTTGCCTCCAAGCTGAGATAAGTCTTTGCTTTCTGTAAGTGATTCAGTTTATAGTTTTTGTTTTACTGTCCCAATGGACTTGACAATATGGTAAATGGGTACTTAGAAATGCGTTTGCTCATTTGAACAGTTTATAATCTGAGATAGAATAAGTACATCATAACCATTTTATACAATGTAAATAAAATCCTAGAAAGTTAAATTTATTTTTTTTCTTTTTTGGCTCATACCCGGCAGTGCTCAGGGGTTACTCCTGGCTCTGTACTGGAATTACTCCTGGCAAAAGGTTAAATGTTTAATCAGCAGCATATAATTTCCAAGCATTTCAATAAAATATATTTTAATTAAACCTCTTTGGTGCAGAGAAATAAGATGTATTTGTTTTTTATAAAATATGTAATATGCCCAAGAGCTAATTGTCTAGTTGCAAGTATTTTTATTGCACAAACATAAATACTATTAAATGAATTTTATAAAGCCCTAAATTATTCCAATTCACAACTTTAAGGGAATAGCTGATTTTAGTTTTGGAACATTTTTCAGTTTGAATATATTTGAAATAAAATATTTACATTTTACATAATTAAACTGGTAGGATTTATGTGTTACTAAATCTGACTTTGATCAATGTCACAGAAGATCTTTGCAGTTATACAGATATCTTAATTGGGCATCCCAAGTAACACTTAAGAAAACAAGCCTCTTCCAGCAATACTTATATTAGTAGTGTGGGCCCAGTGGCTGGGTCTTTAGACCAAGCCTGTGACATGTTGTTTCTCTGGCCCAGTGTTCCTGAGGTCACTAGGACCATTCCTGATACTGGGCTGGGGTGGTACTGATAAGCATGGAGTATTAGGACCTGTTGTTGATATAATGTATTCTAGACTGGTGAGCTCTTTTCTAAGTTCTTGGAATACAAATTAAAAAAATTTAATGAGACATACTTATGTAATGTTACAGTGACTTTTAATTCCTTAGTATAAAAACTATGCACCTTGATGTGCTCAAGCCACATGCATCCATGTTACATTCCAGAGGTTGTGATTGTTGCTGCTAATATTTCCACTATAAACACAAGGAAAATGAGTCTAATTGCTTTCTAATAGTGGCACCTGAAATTGAGGAGGGATCCAGAAGAAAAATAAGGAATGCAAACAACTTAGAAAGTTGATAGGCATCAACTAGGCTTTTCTTCAAAGGATGTTCTCAAATTTAAGTTTATTTTTTAAAAGAAATTTATCTATTTATTTATTTGCTTTTTTGTGTGTGTAACACCTGGCGACGCTCAGGGGTTCCTCCTGGCTCTTTGCTCAGTAAGCACTCCTGACAGAGTTCGGGGATCATATGGGATGCTGGGAATCAAACCAGGTCGACTACATGCAAGGCAAACACCCCACCTACTGTGCTATGGCTCCAGCCCCTCAAATTTAAGTTTATAAACGGTGTTGGAAAGTTAGTCCCTTGTTTTTTTTTTCTATGATTGCACTCTTATAAGCTAGAGTTAAGGTTAGTTAAAAAGAAGCTCAGGATTGATCTAGCCCAGGAGACCAAATAAAACTGAAGAGGTAGTCCTTAAGTGGTATGCTACAGTAAAATAGCCATCGTCCAGTGCCAAGTTTTAATAGTTAAATTATATGTGCAGAATTAAAGGAGGTGGTGATGGTGATTCTGTTCTCATGCTTCAGGAGGTGTTTAATGTCCTACTTTTTAGTCTCAGTAATGATTTTGTACAGAGAGGCTGTTCTGACAATCACCAAGAGGAGCGCTTTTCTTGGGTATAGTTGGGACTCTTTGATTGCTACAGATGCTATGCCCTGTTACTCGCTCAGGTTTCTCTCATGGAGTCTCAGTATAGTCATCACCATCTTCAAATATGCCTTGGTGGGCAAGGCTGACCTGGGTTCCATCTCTAGCACATTATATATCGAGCCATTTCAGGAGATGCTCAAAAATATCTCAAAACAGGAGCCGGAGCAATAGTCCAGAGGGTAGGGTGCTTGCCTTGCATGCAGTCTACCAGGGTTCAATCTTCGACATCTATATGATCCTCTGAGTACCTCCAGGAGTAATTCCTGAGTGCAGAGTCAGGAATAAGCCCTGAGCATCACCAAGTTTGACCCAAAAATACAAAAAAAAAAAAAAAAACAGCTCCTGTTGTTTAGTTGAGACAATTGGTCCTTTTTTCAGGACCTGCCCACACTCGGAGTGTGCTCTGAGAGATCTCTGCCATTGCTTTCTGGCTTTAATAAAATTGTTTATAAACATTGGCAGCACCACTGGTGATTATTTTGCAAACTTTAATTTAAATTGTTTTCACAATTCTTGTTTGCTCTTGGGTCCCACCTGACAATGCTCAGTGGTTACACCTGGCTCTGCATTCAGGAGTCACTCCTGGCAGACCTTAGATGATCATATATGGGATGTCAGTCATTGAACCTGGGTTGGCTCTTTGCAAAGCAAGCAAATTACCTGCTGTGGAATTTCTCCAGCCCCTCACATAGCATTCTATTATTCATCACAGGTAAGGTAAAATGTCCTCATTGTGTTTGGCATCTTCTTAAAAGATTTTTCTCCATCATTTGCCTAGTTACAACTTACTAATTTTAATGACTTCCTACAAACATTTCTGAATCCCTATGATAGATGCGGCTTAGGCTGCTATTTGATAACACTGTAATTATCCACAAGACTGACCCTCTCTAAAAGGGGATAATGATGGGTTGTACATTTTTTTTGGTGCTTCACGCTTTAAAAGACTCAGGTCAAACCCAGCAGGATCTCTGATCTTGGCTGAGGAAAACGCTTCCTGCAGGCACACCTGAGCTTTCAGTGGAGCTCTGCTTTTGAAAAGAGAACACATCCTCCAATGTGATGGGGTGGCGAGTAGAATACATTTGCACCTGGAGGCAAGGACCTCATCCCAAAGCATTTTGACATCAGAGGAATATTAGCATCTGTTTCTCTTGTGTACCATGGATTTACATGTACATAACTCCCTCTGACTAAAGAGGAAACCATAGTCCCAACTTACACTGAATCAGACTTCCCAAGTGGAGCTTTTGTTTCTTAGGGGTGCGGTGTCCTTTATTGGAGAGTATGCTTTATAAGAAACATAGACGATGATGCGACGGAATCATCAGAAAATGTTAAGTATTAGACAAGGTCTTGGCCACCCTCATATACAATTTAAAAATGTTTTGGTTATTGTTATTTTTTTGTCTATTTTGGAGGCAGGGGGCAGACTCATCAGCACTCAATAATCCTGACTGTGTTTGGTAATCATTTCTGGTAGTGCTCATAGGATCAGCTATGTTACTGGGAACAAATGAGGTCAGCCCATGTAAGCGAAGTGCCTTCAACCCTATACTGTGTCTCTCAGGCCCAGGAATGTGTTCTTTAAAACTGTGGATACTAAAACCAATGAAGAGGGAAAGTTAACAGCAGTAACATGAAACAAAGCTAGAAGTCCGGTAAATCACATTATAATTAGAATAGATTATAATTCTAAGTATGTTGATGTATTAGATAATTGCATGACTTTTTCAAAGATTGAAAACTTGGCTTCTAATATGACAATAATAACTCTCTGCCAGTTTATAGCTTTCCATTTTTATGTATTAGCAGTTCTGCTGTGATACTTACTTTCTTAATTTTCATGCTTATATTTCTCATATTCCTTATTTTAGTTTGTGTGATCAGAGGGAGGTTAGCTTCACTTCAACAAAACAAAATTTCAAAATTAACGTCTTTTTATTCCATGAGGTATTATACTTAAGATTAATTGCATTTATAAAGTAAAATTTGGGGCTTGAGTAAATACAGCAGGTAGGGCGTTTGCTTTGCATGTGGTCTCCCAAGTACCACTAGGAGTAACTCCTGAGTGCATAGTCAAGAATAACCACCGAGCATCACTGTTGGGGTATGTTAGGAGTCCCGACAAAATCCGGGAGTAGGATCAAGGGGATCAGCAGCCTGCAGACAGAGAAAGATGTGAGAATCCAGCAAAGTTTCAAAATGCTTTACTCACACTTGTTCTGGTATACAATCCAGTAACATGGAAACCCCAGACTTTAGGTTCCTGACTGGGCCCGTCACATGTAGGTTTAGAATCCTAGGCCAAGATGGCGATCCCACGTGCTAAGCCTCCCAACAGGGAAGAGAAGGGAGAGAGAAGGCAGAGGGAAAAGAGGAGGAAGAGGGAGAAGGTGAAAAGGTGAAAAAAAACCGGAAGAAAGCAGGCTACAGTTTTTATAACTTTACAGCCCAGATGGCCCACATCAAAGAAAGCAGTTAGGGTCAATCCCCCTCAGGTGACTTCTCCCAGGACCTCACCTAGTACCATTGAAATATTAATATTGCCCCAGCCAAGACTGGTATCTTGGCTGGGGCAATATGTTAATATTTTCCCATCCTTGGTAGATGGGGAAAGGGCATATGAGATGAACTGTATCTGAGAATACAAAGGCATGCATCTGTACCAATGGATATTTTACAGCCAGGTATACTCCAAACCTTCACAAGATTCTTGTCTTCATTTCATAGTGGTTTTGTATATTAGCCTTTAGACTTATTAGAGAGCCAAGCGTGCTTGCTTGGAGGCAAATGGCATTTCTCTCTGGTCTAATTCAAGATCCAACGTGGCCAGATAAATATACTTGTAAGACCTATCTAGTCCCACAATACTTGTGATAGAATGAGATAAAAATATACCAGCTAATATAGAATATACAGTTAAGATATACTGCCACATAAAGTCACAGATTCAAACTGTTTTATTGCTCCCCTCCCCTCCCATCTACAAAGATGGCCTGCAGGAGGTGATTCTGGGCAACAGTGTACTGCAGCACAGCACTGTGTGAAAACAAAAACAAAACAAGTAATAAAGAGAATTGATATACACCTAGAAAGTTGTACATAGTGTACACCTCAATTTCCACAGTGAACGCACATGAATAGCTAGCACCAGATGAAAAGCATATCAAAATCGCCTCCTCCCAGATTCCCTTTGGCTCCCCTCTCATTCTATATCTGGACTCCATCTCCACGAGAACTATTGCCTAGTACTATTTATAGTTTTGCCTGTTTTTGAAATTAATGTACTGAAATGATGCTATATGGAGTTCTTCATGTTTGGCTTCAGAGAGAAAGCTTTGCCAAGAAGTAGGTATCACTGCTAAAAATATTTGATTACTTCTTTCGAATTATTTCTTTTGTAGTTTTAGTGCCAAGGCAATTATGAGTTGATATAAAAAAAGTTGAAAAGTATAAAAAGTAGGAGGAAAAACAAAGACAGTTCATATTCTGACTACCCAAGTGGCAATTATTTTGAATTTCTATGTGTGCATTAACAGTAAGAAAAATAGATTTTATGTTACATGTATAATATATATTATTATCTATCATATATAATATTATATATAGCTATTATTCATGTAAAACATGCAGGCACTATGCTAGCCAAAAGACATATGTGGGTATGTGTGCAGGAAGAGTTATTTTACTGTCACAATGCTTTGTAAGTTTTTTTTAAACTTTGGCTTTTTAATCTAGTGCATCACTAATGCATTTAACTACTTGCTGCTTAACAAAGGACTAAAGGGAGACACAGTTAAGGGACATCTCTCAGGTTAGGTCTGCAATTTACTTAGTCTTGAACCTTCCTTGAAGAATCATCTGCTTACACTCCTCCCGGTGGGCGTAGTTGGAGTCTAGAAGATGAAAGGGGAGATTCAAATGTTGTTTCATGCATATGACAGTGGATATTGGTTGACTTGATCACTAATCATCCCGTTACTCGTCGATTTGCTCGAGCAAGCACCAATAATGTTTCCATTTGTCCCTATCACATGCAAGTGTAGCCCAATGGCATCTGCTTGCTCCAGGAATCGAAAGACCTCAAACCATTCATTCAGGGTTTTGACAAAGAAGTCTGGCCATCTTGGAGGTGGGCGGCTACATGATCTTTTGATGTGTCATGGAATCCAGTCGGTAGCAGCTCTAGTCCAGCGTCGTCCCAAATCGCATTACATGTCCAGCCCATCTGATTTTCTATGCCTTGCTGGATCATCGAGGTCAGAACTCCGGATTCTTTCTCTCATTTGAGTGAGGTGTGAAATTCCAAGCATAGCTCTTTAGATTCCTCTTTGGAGACCCGAATAGCATTCTCGTCCTGCTTTTGTAGGCCCAGGTCTCTGAGGTGTATGTTAATGCAGGGAGAATGGTGGAGTTGAAGAGATGTGCCCAGAGCCGGAGGTTCTCTGTCCTTCGAGCTATTTCTTTGATGCTATTGAAGGCATTCCACGCTGCTCTCTTCCTCCTATGCAGCTCAGGTTTTAGGCTATTCATCATGCTGAATTCTCGACCTAGGTACACATAACTGCTGCATTCAGAGATGTTTGTTCTGTTAAGAGTGAATGGATATTGGTTATAGTCTGTTAAATGAAGGATTAAGAACTTTGAGTGATTATGAAGAGGAAAAATGGGGTAATTAGTAGAAGGCGGTCAAAGAGCAGAATGAGTAAGCAGGGGGCATTAGTACATTAAGCTCTGGAGTAGATTCAAGGAGATGTGGTTGATTGGGTATTCATAAACTCAGAAAGAGGAGGCAGCAGAGAGAAATGTAGAGTGTGAGGTGTTCTTGGATAAGGTACTTGGATAACTGGATACTGTTTCCAATCTAGAAGATTCTACCAGTCTTCACCTCTGCCCAAGAGAGAAAGGTAGGAATGTGAAGACGAATTATTAGACTTATTAGGTGGGAGTAAAGTACATGTGTAACTGGAGTTCTCAAAGCAAAATGATTAGTCCCAGGTGTGTTTACTTGCTTTGCTACTTAAAGGATAGCACAGGTGGTAATGCTGAAGATAACATGGCAGAACTGTGGTAAGGCAGGGCCTTTGGATGGGAATGAAAACAAATGACTCTCCCCAGCGCAGGTGGCAGGCAGCATGTGCAAAGCAAGTATCTTCAAAGAGAGGATTTTGTCAGGCTCAGGCAGTTCCCTGGCTTGTCAAGTACAAAATCTGATTTTTCTTCAGCTGAATTTCCTTTTTAATCTGGTGAGAGTTTGTCACTTTAAAATAAGTCTTTGTGGGCATGATAAATATTTTAAAACATTGAGAATGTCAGGGGGGCTTATAGTTCTCTTCCTAAGACCATTTTGATTTGGAATGTTGCAAGCTTTCTCTGCTACCTCTTCGCTTCCAGGCACCCGTTTGAAACAATTCTTTAGATTCTGGGTATGACACCCTTACTGGTCTGGTTTCTGAAAGGGTGTGTTGAAGTGGAAGTGAGAACATTATTTTTGTTAATAAGGTGATGAAAATTCATTACTTTTCTGTGTATTTTATAACTATGAGGCTAATATAAACATGAAAGGATGTAATACATATTTCATACAAAATTCTAGGAGTTATTGTCACTATTTTTATTGTGCTTTCTTTCATGAACTAGTTCTTAATAGAAGGTTGGTCTTGGACTGACTGCATACAATTTCTAATCAAGGGTGTTTAATGATATCTTCAAATTGATTGTCTTCACTAACAAAGAAGTTTTATTCCACAAATGGTTTCATGAAAAGTTAAAAGCATTTTGTTTTTGCAATTATTCTGCAATTTACACAGTAGAAACTGCATTTCGGATCTAACAGCTCTTCTTATCTTCCATGGGCTAATGCTGATGGTTCTTGTGATGGTGTGAAAAAATCCAAATCTAATTGAACGTTTTCATATCAAGTATTTAGAAATGATAGAGTTCTAATTCCCAGATCGTGTGTGAAGTGCTGGAACTGTCACCCTGAGACTGCGTGGATATTGGAGAAAGAATTCATCAACTGAAATTTGACACAAGTCCCAGTATATTTAAAGGCAGATATTTGGGTTGCAGAATGGACATTACACATGATACTTGCATTAGAATTCCCACCACAGTTGTAAATGACCATATCATGGACGACAGATAGAAGTGACCAGAGAGATAATATAGCAGGTAGGGCATATGCTTTGCTTACGTATGACTGGGGTTTGATCCCTCATGAACGCCAATCTCCTGAATCTGGGGTGAACTCAAAATGGTCCCCTGACCCCGCTAAGGAGTAAGCTCTGAGCATGACCAGCTGTGACCCTAAAAAGAAAAAAAGTGCTCCCTGACTCCTCAGCATGTGAAACCCTCTAGCAGATCTGTTGGCTGTCTTTGTTTCAAAAGCAGTGCTGTGCTTTGCAGCTGGCTTCTAGAGTAACACTGCCAAATACCACAGCACTCTCCTATCTGCATTTAGTCTCACCGGGCATAGAGCAGCACATGGCAGGCAATACTCCTTTTGCCAGTGGCCTGGGGCTGTGTCCTGGTGGCCCAGACCCTCTGCATATTTCAAGGAGCCTGGAAGAGGCAGATTGTGGGTACAACTAACCAGCTGGCTTTGGCTTCCCCTAGACAGCATCTGGCTGCCCCAGTTGGAAGAGATTGGGAACTCCAGCTACCTGTTTCAGGATACATTAAGACAAAATCTTTTCACTAAACCTTTTAAAACTTTTTTTTTGTTTTCCTTGAATTCTTAGAAAATTAAGGCTCCTTAAAAAGTGCCTGGTCTAGTGGTAGTATGTTCTTACTAATAGTAAGAATTACATATTACAACTTACTAATAGTAAGTATACAAAGCCCATTTGGTAAGGAAAGCCGTAAAGTATGATTTCAGAGAGGGGGATCTTGGTGCTTGCCTGGTACATTCTAAATCTTATGCAGTCAGTTGCAGGTCCTAAATTCCCCAACTAGATTAAATAAGGAAAATACTAATGCTAGTTTCTTAACCATTTCTATTATCTAAAACACGTTAATGTCTTAAAATAGTGCCTGGAATAGTGCCTAGCCGTGTCCGTTGGTATTACTTTGATAATTAAAAGCAAAAAGGTGATGATAGAAGCTCAAAGAACTAGATAATTACTGCACTAGAATGTTTTTGTTTTTAATTGGGTTCAAGGGCAGCAAAAAAATTGGGTCTGAAATCTGAAGGGAATTTACTTTGATCTAATTATCATGCAATAGTACTACTTTGAGTTTTAAATACTTTGCATAGATACAGCCCTCTTTTGTAACTAGGATAGACATTATCCTTCCACTTTAACCATTTATAATAAAGAAGTGGGATTAAGGTTAGAGCTTGAGGCACAGAATATTTCCCCACTTTATGTAGCTTTGGAGGCTACACCTATCATGCCCAGCCCTTACTCCTGGTAGGCTCAGGGGAGCATTTGGTGTGCTACAGACTGTATCCCATTCGGTCCCATGTAGGCAAGTGCCCTACCTACTGAACTATAGCTCTGGCCCCATATCTGCCTATTTTTAAAAAGCAGGAATTCTATGGAGATTGAGCCCTACATTTATTGTCACTGAGTTGGATAGAATAAGCTGAACCTTATGCAAAACTTTGAACACCGGGCTAAATAAAAAAATGTATTGCACTCCATGCTTCTTGGTCATCCCAATTTTTTATATTCTTTGTAACTTGGACTCAAGGGTCTAGTTAGAATACTCAGGAGACCACTTATAATTTTAGTTATAACTAAAAACGTACATTGGCTTCAGAATTGAAATGGAAAGTCTACAAGAAAAGACTTTGTCTTTTGCCTATTACAGGTTTTGTCACCGAAAAGTGGATTAATATAGTAACACTTCATTGTAAATGGACATTAATGAATGCTAAATTACCACCAAATTCTTATGGAACTGCGTATAACAACTACTTTCACATTCAAAGGTTTTTTATGATTAATGTTATTGTAATGAATACCAAAAAAAATTAATAACCATTTGTCACTTTAAAAAGCGTTGCCGATTAATTTTATGCTATTTTTCTCTTCTCATTTGTCATAAGAATGAGGACCTAGAATTTTAATGTCAAATATGTGGTGTGAATTAAAGAAGTGGCCAGCCACACTGACCTTTTCAATAGTCTAATCTTTGCTTCCCTGACCTCTCAGACCTCATCCTGGCAACAGTTAAGCTTTTGAGAAGGCAGGTGAGGTAGCTTATTGGGTAAGAGAGCAGAATGAGGAAATATTTTAAGACACAGTTTCATAATTCACTGACTGTATTGGAAATTCAAATTTTCAGACTATTCATTATCTTGACAAACATTGTAATATGTGCAGAATATGGCACCACATAAATCCATTCTGGTGACAAAGAGTGTAATGAGAATGGGAAATGGTGGAAACCCAAAGCAATCACTTTACAATCTGGAAACTGGATAAAACTAGGGTCCCAACAGGTTTCACAGCAGCTCTTTTTTTTTTTTGGCACTCCTAACAATTGCTTTCTACAGAAAACACAGCATGGTACCATAGCCAAATACTTTCATGGAAGTTTGGACACATTAATTCAGAAAGTGACCTTCATCCAAGTAGAATATCAACTTAATTAATTCATGTCCTTTACTCTGTGAGGCTGGGATTTGACGCTTTTGATTTATTTAGAGAATGAATCACCTTTATTTTGAAGGACTATAAATATTTTCATTAGTATATTCAGGTATTCAACTATTTAGTAATTGATATGTATATATTTAATTAAGGCAAGGGTTTTTATAAGGAAACAATATTGCAAATGGAGGGACAAACATTAGAAGTACAGATATCAAAGAATATATCTCCTTAGAAAGAATCTGTTCCTGTATTATTTTCAGGAGAGTGAGAGGTTGATGGAAACTCTACTTCCAACTTTTTGAGGAATGGCCATATTGTTCTCCATAAGGGCTGGACCAGTCAGCATTCCTACCAATGATGAAGTCACTTTCTTCCCACATCAATGCCAGCACCATTTGTTCTTGTTCTTTTTTGATGTGTGCCAGTCTCAGTGGTGTGAGATGATATCATTGTTATGATTTTCATCTCCCTGATGAATAGAGATGTAAAACATTTTTCATGTGTCATTTGGCAATTTATATTTCTTCTTTGAAGAAGTTTCTGTTCATTTCTGGGAATATGCCCCAGAGGCTCAAAAACACAAAGCAGAAATGCCATCTGCTCTTCTATGTTTATCACAGCACTATTGACAATTGCAAAAATCTGGAAACAACCCGAGTGCCTGATAACAGATGACCACTTAAGGGAAACTATGGTACATCTACACAATGGAATATTAGACAGTCGTAAGGAAAAATGAAGTAGTGAATTTCACTTACAAATAGATGTACATGGAGCATATCATACCGAGTGAAATGACTCAGAAGGGGAGGGAAAGACATAAAATAGTTGCATTAATTTCTGGGATTAAAAAAAACATGAGACTAATATCCAAGGATAGCAGAAACAAGGGTCAGGAGGATTGTTCCAGTTTGTTTCAGTGCTTGTTTCAAGCAGCCTGTTTCAAGTGCTTGGGGAAAAGGCAGCTGGGATAGGGAAAAGATAGCTGCAAATGATCAATCTAGATATGAGCTACGTGCTGAAAGTAGGCAAAGGAACAAACATGATAATCTCTCAGTGTCTGTTCTGCAAACCATAATGCCAAAAGGAAGAGAGATGGAGAAAGGAGGAAAGTTCCTGCCATATAGAGAGACTGACGGATGGGGGGGAAGACAGCAGGAGAGAAAAGGGGACACTGGTGGTGGCAAACCATGGTGGAGATGTAAGGGTTGGCCACCCGATGGGGTGACTGACTGGGAGCCTAGGGAACGCCGCACCTACCAAGGAAAACTCTGAGAGACCAAGTCCTATGCAAAAGCAAGGGTTTTATTAATAGCGAGTATACTCGGGGCTCATAGCGTGACCCCAAGCGGTCAGTGGCTAAGAGCCCCGAGCCCTTCCAGGGACGATCTTTTTAAGGAATAATTCCCGTGCTACAGAAAAGCCCGCGAATAACTATCCAATACGTTTAAAATATTACATCAAGGTCTGCAGCGCAGGCAGCCAATCACTCTGCACCAGGTAACCATCCCCCACCAATCCGAGCGTGCCTAATACTTCTTTCCATATTTGGCACGGCATGGGCCCAGTCACCTACCATACCAAATACAGATAGGAACATCAGACGCAACCTCTTGGGAATGTTTGCCTTATAGCCCTCCCTGGAATTATTTGCTTAAGGCCCTTCCTGCTGTGCTCTTGTCTTGTCGAGCCATCATTTTATCAGTTACTTTCAGTTGAGCCATCATTTTATCAGTTACCTCCATTTTATCAGTTACCTCTGGTTCCTGTCTTTGTGTTCTGTGGGCAAGGGGCCAGTCTTTCAGAGACATGGGTGTTGGAACATTTTATGACTAAAACTGATGATGAACAGCATTGTAACTTTGTATCTTATGGTGATTCAATAAAAAAATTAAATAAAATAAATATCTTTCTGGCACAATAAAAGAAAAACTATAAAAGTCAGTGTCCTTCATGAATATTGGAAAGACAAGATGAAGCAATGTTTGTATTTTATTTCACTTGATCACTTGACATCCTGTTATTCATCGATTTGCTAGAGCAAGTGCCGATAGCTTTTCCATTTGACCTTATCACGTGCAAGTGAAGTCCAATGGCATCTGCTTGTTCCAGGAATATGAAGTGCCTCAAACCGTTCATTCAGGGTCTTGACAAAAAAGTTAGACCATCTTGTAGGTGGGCGGCCACGTGATCTTTTGACGTCCAGTGGGATCCAGTCGGTAACAGCTCTAGTCAAGCAGTTGTCTCCAAATCGCATTACATGTCCAGCCCACATGATTTTTGATGCCTTGGCAAATGAGACAGCATCCCTGACTCTCGATCATTGATGGAGGTCGGAACTCCGGATTCCTTCTGTCACTTGAGTGAGTGTGATATTACAAGCACAGCTCTTTCGATTCCTCTTTGGGAGACCCGAATAGCATTCTCATCCTGCTTTCCTAGGGCCCAGGCCTCTGAGGCGTATGTTAATGCAGGGAGTATGGTGGAGTTGAAGAGATGTGCCTGGAGCCAGAGGTTCTTTGTCCTTTTAGCTATTTCTTCGATGCTCTTGAAGGCGTTCCATGCTGCCCTCTTCTTCCTGCGCAGCTCAGGTTTTAGGTCATTCATAATGTTGATTTCTCGACCTAGGTAGACATAACTGCTGCGTTCAGAGATGTTTGTTCAATTGAGAGTGAATGGGGCATCTGGAGCTAGTTCATTTTTCAAAAACATTGTTTTGTTGAGATTCAGCTGTAAAACTTATCTTTCCACATTCTCATTCGAAGTCAGCCAGTATTTGTGCTGCTTGGCTAATATTTGGTGTTATTAGAACCATGCCATCAGCAAAGCGGAGGTATTGTAATTTATTTAATTTACTTTTTTTTTCTTTGGGAACCACACTTGGCAATGCAAAGGTGTTGCTCCTGGCTCTGTACTCAGCCTGCTGTACTATCTCTCTTTTTATTTTAAATAAAAACAACTGGGAAAATTATATAATTATTGTTTCCAAAAAGAATTATAATTTTATAATTCTTAAAAAGTACCAACAAATGTTACCTACCTTGCCTTTTCCTAGGGTTTAGCATGTAAAAAGCCAATGGGCAAATGTAGTATTTATGTATGCATGAACATATTTTATGCCACTATGATAATCCCATCTTGCATATGTCTTGCCCTTGTTCTTGAAACAGAAACTTCCTTCCCCTCCCCACAATGTACTTAGTTATTAGAAATCAAAATCTAAGAGGTAGATGTATTCTTGTTCTTGCAACACAATTTTAGCCTCTCAGCTAACACAGCAAGTAAATATATGTATAAACTAGCTCATGTATACCCACATGTCTAGACATATTTCTATATGTAACCATTTTTCAGTTAATATAAGCCTGAATTTATTCTAATGCCTCCAACTCTAACACATTTCTATATGGATTATGCAAGCTTCTTCCCATGTTTGCTGAACATGCTCTTTGCTATAGTGATAAAATTTGATATACCATCCAGCATTTCTTAATCACTAAGTCCAGTAAGCATCTAACAGTATCAAAATGCATATGTTTATAGGAAATTTCTTTTTAGCTGGGCTACAATAGTTACAAGTAGCCTTTTATTTTTGTTTTTTAGGCTACACCCATTTCCAAAATTGTCAAGGTTAGCAAGCTTTTCCTAAACCCACTCTATGCAGCATTATTTTAATTTGTTATGCAGATTGTTTCATCAATACTATATTTATACTGATATTTTCCTCCTAGCCCACATAATTTTAATTTGCATACATTAAGGCATATTATTTGCATAATCAAAATCAAGGGATTTTGATAAATGTATAGCTTAACATATTCTAGTTTTAGTTCATGAAATAATTTTATCATCTAAGTATTCTGTGTTTTGCCTACTCAATCTACTTTTTTTCCTGGAACCTGTTGCATCCATGATCATTTCAATGTACTTATGGTTTTGCTTATCTTTAACATGATGTCATATTTTTTTTCTTTTTTGGGTCACACCTGGCATTGCTCAGGGGTTACTCCTAGCTCTGCACTCAGGAATTACTCCTGGCAGTGCTCAGGAGACCATATGGGATGCCAGGGATTGAACCTGGGTCCGGCTGCAATGCAATGCAAATGCCCTACCTGATGGACTATTGCTCCGGCCCCTAATGTCAGATAATTGTAATTAAAGGGTACGTGATGTTTTCTGATTCTATTTAAAAATGTTTTCTCTTAGCAATATACATGAACAGTTTATGCTTTTTCATGGCTTAATAGCTCCCATGATTTGCTGAATAATACTTATTTGGATATACCATAGTTTCATTACCCTGTTACCTATTTTTGAAATTTGGTGGTTTCTGCTAGAAATACTCATAAGCGGGCTTTAGTGTGGTCATTTTTACTGCAGTTGACTAAACACCTAGGAGTAAGGTTATTAAGAACATATGCTTGATCTTTATCAGGAGCTGCTAGATTTTCTTCCAGTGCAGAAGGTTACTCTTAGACTTCTACCAGCTAATGAAATGAAAGTTTCTAGTACTCTGCATTTTTCCCCAGCAGCCACACCCGCAGTTCTCAGTAACTCTGAAACTTTATTTGGGGTTTGTTTCTGGCAGTTCTGGGGGACCAGATACTTCCAGGAACCAACTCCTGGACAGCAGCTTGAAAACATGCACTCCTGCCTGTTGAGCTAGTTCTCTGCCTTTTAGTCTCTAGTTTTATAAGAATTGATTCTATCAAGTTACTTTTTAGTCAGTTTCCTTGATATGGATGGTATCTTATTTTAATTGGTGCTTCATCAGTGAAAAATGTTTACATCTTCTCCATTTATTTGTCAATTTGTTCACGTCTTTATGACTAATTTTGCTTTAATGTTTTTTTATTACTGCTGAATTTTAAGAGTTATTTTTGTTTTGGATTCAAGTGACTTACTGGTATTTTTTTCTCTTTATTTTTGGGTCACACAGAGTGTTGCTCAGGATTTATTCCTATTTCTCTGCTCAGGCTTTGTTCTATGTTCCATATAAAGTTCTGGAGAATGAACCAGATTTGCTGGATGCAAGTTAAGTGCCAACCAACTGTATCTATTTTTCTGGCCAACCAGTATGTTTTCCACATTTTTTCCCTCTCAGTTTGTGGTTTTTCTTCTCAAGTTTGTAGCAGTATATTTCACACAGTAGAGTCCTCAAACTTCAAATAAAATCCACTTTCTGCTTTTTGTCTTATGTATCATATTTTTGTCTTGATTATTGTAGCTTTACAGTAAGGCTTAAGATTGAATAGGCCCTTTGTAGTTTGTAACTTTTTCAAATTTTTATCTCTCTCCTCTTTCTCTCTCTCCTCTCTCTCTCTCTCTCTCTCTGTTTTGACTCACACCTGGCAATGTTCACAGGTCACTCCTGATTCTGAACTCAGGAATTACTCCTGGCGGTGCTCCGGGGACCACATGGGATGCTGGGGATTGAACCCAGGTCGGCTGCATGCAAGGCAAATGTCCTACCTGCTGTGCTATCGCTCCAGCCCCCCGTTTGGAGCTTTTTATAATGTATGTTGGTCCTTTCAGATATTTTTTCTTGAAAAACGTATTTCAGAATATGTGTGAATACAAATTTATCTTTTGGGAATCTTCACCCCAACCGTTTTAGGGGAGTGAGAGAGGCTAGCAGGACCTAGAATTGGGAAAATACATGTATCTCATGTGGGAGTGAGGGAAAACAATTTTCCCGCTCTGGGTTAATCTTTAGTCTGGATACTTTTGCAATGGGAAATTTTCACAGTGCTATTACCTTTCAATTCCAGAGCCAGAGCCACATGATCATTGTTTTTTTTATCACTGTAAAAACTTAGTTACGTCCTTTATGACAAAGCAAACCAAACCTTGGATATCGTTCTAAGATCTGTAAAGCCCAAGATTTCTTACACTTAAGGTAGTCTCAAGGCTTACGCAATTCACCAAAATTTCCTTTGAAATACTCCTTCCAGTTTGTTGAAGTCTTCTGGATAAGTGGATACTGGCTATCTCTCTCTGGGTTCAATTATCTATCCAGATTCAAGGTGGTTGTTTGCTTTTAAGATAGTGTTTCAGAGTCTGAGTCATTGCTCTTATTTGCTCAACACATGCTCTTTCCTTATTATAAATTTGGGAGTAATCACTCAAATCTGTTCTCCACACACCAAGTAATCAATGCCTGTTCTATCTCTCTGGCCTCTACAAAATATGCTTTTAATAACACATTCTTCCTCTCTTTTCTGGTGTCTCTGGATTTTTTTTGCTTTAATGTTAACTTGTTTTGTTTTTCTTTGTTTTCATATTCTCCAGATGAGATAGTTCCTTTTAATTCTACTATCAGAAATATGTTGAATTTATAAAATATGCTGTTGACTCTTTTAAAATTGCACTTAAATTTTCTTAAGTTCGATTTCTATTTAGTTTTTAAAATTCCCATTTGGTTAATGAAATTCTTTGAAAAAAATTCTTTTCCTTTTTGTTAATTTTTTAAAAAACAGAGCAGTGTTGAAGTCTCCAACTACTATAGTGTTACTGTCAATGTCTTTTTGAAGTCTATTAACAGTTGTTTTAAGTATTTCGTTGGCCCTTCTTTGGGTGCATATGTTTAGGAGTGTAATTTCCTGATATACATATTTCATAATTATTAAGAAATGGCCTTCACTGCCCCTTCTAACCTTTGTCAGCCTGAATTCTGTTTTCAGGTACTAGTATGCCCACACTGGCCTTTTGAAGACCTGTTTGCATGGAGAATTGTCTTTCAGTCTTAGACTTTGAGTCTGTGTTTGCTCTGCTTATTCAGATGTGTTTCTTTTAGATGCAGAATGTTGAACTCAGTTTTTTAATCCATTTTGCCACTGTGTCTCTTAATTGGTGCATTTAGGCCATTGACATTGAGAGAGATTGTCATGGGATTTTGTGACATCTTTTTTAATAAGTTTGTTACGTTTTTGGAGTTTGCCTTACCTTATAGTAGCTCCTTCAGTCCTTCTTTTAAAGTTGGTTTTGAGTCTATGAAGTTCTTGAGCTGTTGCTTATTCATGACGTTGTGTATCTTTCCTTCAAATCTGAATGTGAGTCTAGCCAGTTAAAGAATTCTTGGTGACGTCTTTATTTCAAAATGTCCTTTCCGTTTGGTTAATTTTCTTAATTCATTTTCTAGTTAAATTTCTATCCAAATATTATAAAATTTTCCTTTAAAACTTTTAATATAATTTGCCTTGGTGCTTTGGATATACTTATTATAAATAACTATTATTGACTGCTAAGTCTACTTTTAGATCGAATCCTTTTTGGGTTAGTTTCATTATGTGCAATTTTTTTTCTTGCAGGCACTGGTAAATTTCCCCCTATAATATTTTGTTAAAATAAACACTTCAGGTAAAATAGGAAACCCATATTCTGATTTTACATTTTTAAACTTATTTTATTATACCACCTTTAGACATACAATTGCAAGATGTTCATGTTTGAGTTTTGATTCTACAGTGTTCTAGCACCCATCCCCATTTCCCATCACCAATGTCCCCACTTCCCTCCCCCTTCCACCAGCCTGCCTCCATGGCAGGCTCTGTATCTCCTTTCTCTCTCTCTTCTCTTCTCTCTCTCCTCTCTCTCTCTCCTCTCTCTCTCCTCTCTCTCTCCCTCTCTCTCCTCTCTCTCTTTCTCCTCTCTTTCTCTCCTCACTTCCCTCTCCTACCATTGTGGATTGTAGTATATGGACATGATTGGTTCTACTAGTTTGATGTACTCAGTGAGAGCCAGATGGCAGCCTCCCTGGTGTATCTGAGTCTCTGCAGGATATGGCTGGTCGCCCTGGGGCAGTGCGTGGGCAGGGTCACTGGGTCTCCGGGATGAGTCAGAGAGGGGAAGGGGGAACTCCAGCTCCATCTCATGAATGCCTGGTGACTTCTGCCTCGGAGGGCTGCCTACTTGGGCTTGAACTTGGCTGCTCTGTCAATCTGGTCTTGAGATCAGTGTCTCTCCTGGTTGGATCTGCTGTGCTGTGGTGTCTGGACCACAAAAATGATTGCTATTTTGGTGAGCAAACCTCATCCAGCTGCTTCCGAGGCCCCACAGAGGTGATGGGCCAACACCCAAAACCATCTTTTCCTCCTGGAAATCTCATGGTCAGCTGAGCTAGGAAAGAGCCAGAAGGCAGCTCCCTGGTGCACGGGAGTCTCTGATTTTACATTTTTTATTGCTGTTCTTTAATTTACTTATACTGTGAAATTTCTTCTCTGCAGTTTTTAAGTTGCTTGTGTCTCAGTTATTTCATTGTTTAACTTGACTTCTGAGATCTCATCCCAGTGTCTAGATAGCTCAGTGATCAACTGATGATTTAAGAATAGATTGAATGTGACTACCTTAAACCTATACATCTTCCTTTTCAGATATTTATGTACTCTTAGGAGCAAGTTCAATGTTTAATCCGTCTCTTGTTGTCTCTTTCAGCTCATTTTTATTGGTGGGGGGTTGGATGTGGGAAGGCATTGACTCACACAGGTGCATAGCTTGCAAGTGCAATACAAAAATCACAGAAACAAGTGGAGAGGGAAATAGGGCTTCATTGGCAAGAGAACATTGTACAAGTAGAAACGGAGTTGGAGTAGCAGTGGTTATCTATCAAGATAGAAACTGAGTTGGAATAGCAGTGGTTATCTATCAAGTTTAGGGGAGAGGGAGGCCTGGCCTTACACAGACTAGAGTTACGCTGATGCACATTCAGAAGAAATAATTCAGATTGAGTAGGGGAAATAGTGAGCATTCACAGAGGATGGCCATTGAGAAATATAATCATGCACTGCATGTTGAGAAAATGGTGGAAAAACTTGGTGGAGACATAGGGTGTGCTTTTGCTAGTTAATGAGCAAATGGGACTGGGGGCCAACTCTTGGAGATTTCTAGTCTCCATTTTCCTGGTCTCTGTTGATTATTATTTTTTAGACCATTATTTTTTTTAAAATTTTTTTATTATACCACCATGAGACATACAATTACAAAGGTGTTCATAATTGGTTCTTGGTAATACAGTATACCAGCACCCATCCCTCCACCAGTGCCCCATTTCCACCACCAATGTACCCCCACCCCCCCGCCCACCCCCCCATGCTGCCTTAATAGCAGGCAGCCCAGTTTCCACTCTTTCTCTCTCTGTCTCTCTCTCTCTGTCTCTGCATCTCTCTCCCTCTTATTTTACACATTGTGGCTAGCCCTGCAGATATTTAGAGTTTATCACTTAAGTCTCTTTGTGTATATTCAATGGTAAGTTTTAATCTGCCATTACCATTTCCCACATTTAGTAAAACACTGGTATCTATTTATATCCCATTAGAGAATTCAGTCATTCTATATCTGTCCTTTTCCTTCTGACTAATTTCACTCAGCATGATAGTCTCCATGTCCAGCCATTTGCAGGTAAATTTCATAATTTCATCTTTTCTGACAGCCGCATAGTATTCCATAGTGTAGATGAACCACAGATTCTTTAGCCAGTCCTCTGTTCTCGGGCATTTAGGTTGTTTCCAGATTCTAGCTATAGTGAATAGCGCAGAGATGAATAAAGAAGTACAGATAGTGTTTCTGCTATGCGTTTTCGGTCTCTGGGTATATTCCCAGGAGTGCTATTGCTGGATCAAATGGGAGCTCAATATCTAGTTTTCGGAGGAATGCCCATGCTGTTTTCCAAAAGGGCTGGACCAGTCGGCACTCCCACCAACAGTGGATCAGAGTCCCTTTTTCCCCACATCCACGCCAGCACTGGTTGTTCTTGCTGTTTTGGATGTGTGCCAGTCTCTGTGGGGTGAGATGGTACCTCATTGTTGTTTTGATTTGCATCTCCCTGATGATTAAAGATGAAGAGCAGTTTTTCATATGCCTTTTGGCCATTCGAATTTCTTCTTTTTGGAAGCTTCTGTTCATTTCTTCTCCCCATTTTTTGATGGGGTTGGCTGTTTTTTTCTTGTGGAGTGCTACCAGTGCCTGATATGTCCTGGATATTAACCCCTTGTCAGATGGGTATTGGGTGAATATCCTTTCCCACTCTGTGGATTGTCTTTGTATCTTGGTCACCATTTCTTTTGAGGTGCAGAAGCTTTTAGTTTTATATAATCCCATTTGTTTATCTTTGCCTCCATTTGCTTGGTCAGTGGTGTGTCGTCTTTAAAGATACTTTTTTGTTTCGATGTCGGTGGAGTGTTTCTCCTATTTTCTTCGATGTACCTTATAGATTCATGCCTGATATTGAGATCTAGAATCCATTTTGATCTGATTTTGTGCATGGCGTTAGAAGGAGGTCTAAGTTCATTTTTTATGGTCATCACTAATTTATTTATTATTTTGGGGGGTTGCTTTTAGTGGTTCTCAGGGTTTCTGCTTCTCATCAGGGATCATTTCTGGCAGTGCTTACAGGCTCTAGGGGGTGTCAGTGACTAGCCCAGGTAGGCCATGTGTAAGGTCTGCATCCCACCTTTTGATCATTGTGCAAGGCCTGCATCCCACTCTTTTGATCACTTCTGTCTGGCAAGGTCTTGCAGGTCTTTATTAATACAAATGTATGTGTAAGATCCTATTTTCCTCCAGAGTTAAGAGGATTAAACAATTAAGTTGCTTCAGGAAGGGAGTTTTCACTTCAAGTATCTAGCCAGTGTGTTTATAAATTCCAGAGCGTTAGTTTCAAGCACAGCATTTTAATTATGACTGTACTGATGGGTCCAGTACTGTGTTCTCTCCTTTCTCTTTCATGGTTTTCATATGTGCAGCTCACCGCCTTTAGATTTGGTTCCCTTTTGTTCCAGCTAGAGCCACAAACTGGAAGATTCCCTTGCCCACTTTTTTTTTCCTATGGATTTTTGCTTTGTGCTGACACTGAGCCTATTCCCTCTGGCAGCAGAGCTGTCTGTGTCTCAGCTGGTTCCACAATAGGCCCATTTCCTTTGCACTCCCAGAGCTAGAGGCAGAGTGAGTTTCAGTTCTAGACAACAAGACTTCATGTGGTTTCTGCTGAAGGACAAGGCTTGTCGGAGTATTACTCAGTACGTTTGCTTTTGATCAACAATTTGAGTCCCTGGTGATTTTATCAATTATGCTCAATTTAATTGTTTATTTTTTTGTGGTAGGGAAATCATTTAACCATTCACTTCTTTTGAGGCAGCAAGGCCACCTCTGGTACTTTTTGGTAGAAAATGATACTTGGAAAACATCTTGTTAGAAAAATCCATTACTGTCAGAATAGCTGCAATTTAAAAAATTAATAAACTCTAACAAGCGTCTTACTTTGCTTCAAAATTATGATATTGAAATTTTTTGTTTTAGGATCTCACATGCTCCATAATTAAGAGTCATCCTGGCACTGCTCAGGTGGTCTTGTGTCGTGAGGGATCATCTTAGTAAGTGGTCTCCGGCATACCAAGCCTGTACGCTAGACCTTTGTGCGGTGCCCCTGGTCCTTGATCATGGTGTTTTTAACAATGGAGTCTTACATCTTACATCTATGTAAGATCTAACATCACGATTCCTTACTCCTAACTCCCCAAATCCTGTTTTTTTATCCTCTTTTTTAATATCAGCATAATCACTTCATTTCACAATACACATGTGCCTTCCCATAATAATGTCAACATCAGCATAAATACAATTAGTTAAGTCTTTTCCATATGTATTATGTTGTATGTTGTATAACAAGCCTGATTACTCTGCCATCTTCCTGCCACTCTCTGTTATCTATTTGTATATTTTCTTAATGAGTCTGGATATATCTGCTAACCCTGGAAAAGAAATTTATATTTTATCTTGTTAAATCTTTAAACATGCTGTGTCTTATATGCAGCGTTTCATAGCAGTGATTGATAACACAATATCTCTCAATGAGACTAGAGCTATTCCACTGACCAGCTATGCTGTACATCTTTAGTGCATATTTTTATTGCGCATTAATACATTTTATCATACACAAATCTGATCCTAATCTGATAGTGTTTACATTCAGTATTATCAGTGTCTCCAAGTATCATTCTAAAATACTGCAAATTAAAGCTTTAAAAAGTTGTAAAATTGGATAATTTTTGCCCTTTTTGCTTTTTAATTTATGAAAGAGCCACATGGTACTGGGATGTTGACCAGGAAGATTGTTCTGATTGACTACATCTCTTCATCTCCAGGAATGTCAGCCATGGATAAATTATTCCTTTAGTTTTTATACAATGTAGTGGTAAATGGAGGAACCTAGCTCAGAAAGTTGCATTCAGTGAATTTTATCTTGCATATTTCCCAACATCAAAATAATAAAGACCTGTAAGTGCCTTCCCCTCTCCATTAAATTTAGAGGGAGATTATTTTAATGCACACTTCAGTCATACTCAGAAGTAAAAATAATGGCGAAATATTTGTATATTCAGCATCAAGAATAAAATTTTCCAAATTAGAAAAAATTCTAGACTAATGACAATAATGGATTCTCAGTAACTGTCTACTTGCCCTCCTTGATATTCATTGGAAGAACACTAGAAACTAGAAGCATAATATTTAGAACCCAGAATACTTTATCTGCAACTATTACATTTGTTTTCAAACCTTAGTATTTGAGGCTAGGAATGTGGTTTAGTGGTAAAGCACTTATCTTACAGATACAACATCCTAAGTTTGTTTTCTGGCACCACACTGTCCCACAAACACCACCTGGAATGGCAAAAAAGTTACAAAAAAAGCATTAAAATGTAATATTTAAAGGTAATCATAATTCCTTTTACTTGAAGTAAAATAAAATTAATATCAAATACTTATTTTTGGAAAATACTATCTAAATTACAAATTTTCTCAAAAGTATAACAATTTTGTATGAATTGACTCTTAAAATTAATACTTAGCTATTCCTGGAAATTTCTCATTTGTCTTGGAGGAATTTTCCAAAGTCTGAATTATTATGATAGTGACGTTCATGCTGTCAACAAGTTTCTCTAGCCTCTTTAGATGGAATTTGGTCTTTTGTGCAGATTTGGGTAGATTTTCACCCATTTTTTCTGTGACTATTAAATTCTAGTGTTTTTCTCCTACTGGACTGTTTAGCTCTTGTAGCTGCTATTGATAGTCAAGGTCTAGATGTATTAACTTATTAGAAATTGCAAAATAGACTGAAGGGACAGCTCAGTGGATGAGAAAGCTGCTTTGCAAGCAGGAGCCCCAGGTTTAATCTTTTGGCACTGCATAGACTACTTTTGGCCCAGGTTTAATCTTTCGGCAGTGCATGGATTCATTCATGAGCAGTGAATTCAGAATAGCTCACCCCCAAACACAAGCTCACTTATTTGTAAACGCAATTACCTGGAAATTATTGTTAGGAGACTGCCTAACAATAATAGATGAATGGATACCAAAGTGTAGTATGCAGAATAGAATACTACTCAGCCATGAGCAAAGATGAAATCATGTACTTTTGCTTCTACTCACACAATACTCTCTGGTTCATTTGTGGCAGAAGGATAAATAAAGATACAGATCATCTCATTCATACATATAAATAAGACAACAGTAGTGATTGTAACAAAATGTGAGACATTCCAACATAAGTGAGAATAGGAGGCTAAGTGAGAATTAGAGGAGAAGGGACTTGGGGACAGCGGTGGAAAGATATTGGTACTGTGGTGATATGTGTGGTGCAGTAGCATTGTAAGAATGAAACAATATATTGTAAGTTATAATACCTAATGTAACGTTAAGAAATGGTGCTGTTCTATTATCCAGGTATGCATCTTATATATAGATGAACATATGAACATATTACATAATAGCTCTGTAATTAGTAGTATTAGAAACCTAATGGCAGGATAAATTTAGAATGCTATACTTTAAAAATAAATGTATAACATAAAACTAATCTTTTGGTGCAGGGAAAAGGGGACTCTCAACGATTGTTGATGGGAATGTCGACTGGTACAGCCTATTAGGAAAACAATATTGACTAGTCCAAAAACTAGAAATTGAGCTCCCATTCAGCCCGGTCATACAACTCCTGGGAATATACCCTAGGAAGCCAAAAACACACAGCAGAAACACCATCTGCACTTTTATTTTCATAGCAGCACTATTCACAATAGCCAGAATCTGAAACAGCCAGTGTGCCCGAGAACTGATGACTGGATAAAGAAACTTTGGTACATCTACACAATGGAATACTATGCAGCTGTTAGAAAAAAAATGAAGTTATGAAATTTGCTTATAAATGGATGGACATGAAGAGGATGTCCATCACATGTTGAGTGAAATTAGCCAAAAGGAAAAAGACATACAGAATGACTGCATTTATCTGCATGACATATATATATACATATATATCATAATATATATGTGTATATATATATACATATATATACACACACATATTATGATACCAGATTCCAAGGTCAGGTGAAACATGGATCAGGAGGTCTTGTTAAAGATGGAAATTACCACAAACGTGTGGGAGTCAGAGGTTAGGTAAGACAGAGAAGGGAATATTATGCTAATAATTGTCAAAAGTGCTAATACCAACCTAGAACTGAGCATTAAATACAGGCAACAAGATACTCACGATAACCTCTTCCTCTAAGCATATGTATTGCAATCCACAATATGTAAGGGAAGGAAGAGAAAGAGAGAAAAGAGATAAAGAACTTGCCATAGAGGCAGACTAGGGGGGGGAGGGAATCGGGGACATGGGTGTTGGGAAATGGGCTCTGGTGGAGGGATGGGTGCTGGAACACTGTGTGACTGAAACCCAAACATGAACTTCTTTGTAATTGTATATCTCACGGTAGTATCATAAAGTTTTAAAAAAATGTAATGCAATATACTTTAGATTCCAGAATTAAGAACTTCCTTATGTAAATTAGAATAAGCATTTTATTATATTTTATTAAAGGGTTTGTCTCCTATTTACATAGGTTAAATAAAATCAATTACAATCACAAAGAAACCTAATCTTTGGAATATCAAAGGAAAACGCATATGAAATTGGCATCTGGAGATCAGCTGTGTCATGGCAATGTGTAGAGCTTCTCATAAACAAGCAATTCAGACTCCAGCAGATTATCTGAGTGTTCAATTCTGCACAACCTACTGGAGGTAGTATCAAGTCCTGTGGTAAGGGTTCAGTCTCTCAATTTGGAAGTCACAAGACCAGTGTTGTCTGGGCTTTCAACAGATCTAGTATAAATCACTGGTATCCTCTGTTTTGACAGATTTTCTAGAGTGAGGCACAGAACTCAGGGAAACTCTTCTCTTTACTGAGAAGTAGGAGCATCTGTCCCCCTGGAGCATGGCATTTTATACAGCAGTGCATGGAGTCCTTGGTTTCTTGATGTAGTTTTTCTCAATTGCCTCTAGTTTGGGTTTTTGTTGAGTATTCATTACATAAGGAAGTTTAATAAACACATTGGTAATAGACCTTAGTTTGCTGTTTCCTTTCCCCTCCTTAGAAATCAAAGGGTGGGTCGAAATGGTCTTGCTCCATTGCATTACCCTAACAACCTGCCTCATCCTTATGTGCATTACAAAGCCAGAAATGAAATATATATATGTATATATACCTATTTAAATGATTGTAATGCCCAAGACAAGATTCCCAAATGGCTAATAATCTTATTTTAACATGTTTTTGGTCCTTCATGCAAAAGTTGTCATCGCATGCATATTCCTGGTATATCAAAGATTTAGTCATGACTAACTAGGTACTATTTGAACCTAAAACAGTTTTAGCCAACATCCTCAAGGTGAAAACTTCAGTTAAAAACTGATATTTTTATCTTTCTGTAAGTAATATCTGTATCTTAAGCAAAAAAAGTGATTCTCCTTAGTAGAAAGCCTTTCTTCTTGTTTTTAGAGGCCAGCTAGTAGCAGAGCTGACATTAAAAAAGAATCCACTGTGTGAATATGTTGTGTTTTTTTTTTTTTTTTTACTTTTTGGGTCACACTCGGCATTGCTCAGGGGTTACTCCTGGCTCTGCACTCAGAATCACTCCTGGTGGTGCTCAGGGCACCATATGGGATGCTGGGGATTGAACCTGGGTCTGGCTGCATGCAAGGCAAATGCCCTACCCACTGGACTATCGTTCCGGCCCTATGTTAGTTTTCTTTTACGATAAAAACCATCTAGGTACTACAACTTTCCCTGTTCACTAATTTTGTTCTCTTATACATCAGTCTAATTTAGAGAATATGACTTGGTATTTCTTTGCTGGTGGAAGCCAAAAATTGCCAAACTTATGGGATATTATTTAGGAAAGTAAATTTGAATTAGTGTGTTAAGACAATAGGGTGTTCATCAGACTGAATCATCACCAGCTGTTAGAAATCCAGGTTCTAAAAAGAAATTCAATGAGTCAGAAGAAGAGGGACATATATAGAATGACTGCATTCATTTGTGGGATATTAAAAAATACATATAGTATTAGACTAATATCCAAGGCCAGGGAAAACAGGAACCATGAGGACTGGTCAATGGTTGGAAGCTTATCACAAGAGTGTCTGGGGGGTGGAAATGCAAAGGGTAGTTAGGATAGAGAAGGGACCAGAATGACAATGATAGTTGGGAATGACCATTTTGAACAGGAACTGAGTGTGGAAGGTTGGTAAGGGAATTACTTGTATTGCAAACCATAGTTCTAAAAGGAAAGAGAGCAAGAGAGCAAGAAAATGAGTCAAGCAAGAGAAGAAAAGTGCCTCCCACAGAGGCAGGCGGGTGTGGGGGAGGGAAGGTTGTCAGGAGGAAAACCAGGGACATTGTTGGTGGGAAATACACACTGGTGAAGGTATGGGTGATCACTGTTTCATTGTTTATTGATTTGCTCAAGGGGGCACCAGAGACAGCACATCTCTATGTGTCCTGTTGCGTGATAGTGTAGCCCAAGGGCATCTGCTCACTCCAGGAACACTAAGAGCCTCAAACCATTCCTTCAGGTCATGAGAATGAGGGTCTATAATTGTTACTGGATTTTGGAATATCAAATACGACATGGGTAGCTTGCCAGGCTCTGCCGTGTGGGTGGTATACTCTCAGTAGTAGGCTCTCATCTCGTGTATTTACTGATAAACCCACTAGGAGACCAGCTTTTCTCTTGGCTGGAGCTCTGATGAGCTGTGGAGCCCAGATGTTGAAAATGGCTGCCCTTATAGTGTGGGGGTTCCTCTAGCTTCTTGCAAGGCTCTATTGGGATGGCAGGCCAGGGCTAGAACCTGCTTTTCCTCCCGGAAACCTCATGATCAGCTGAGCACAGGGAGAGCCAGTAGCAGCTCTGCCCCTTGTATCTGAGTCTTTGGATCAGGCATACCTGGGCTTGAAATAGGCTTCGCTGTACAGTGGGAATCTGATGAGCAGGGCTTGAGATCAGCTTTTTTTTGGGTGGAGCTCTGAAGAGCTGTGGATTAGGATGTTGAAAATGACTCCCCTCGTGGGTGATAGAACATTTTATCACTAAAACACAAAAATGAACAACTTGAAACTATCTCTGATTAAAAAAATAGACATTTAGAAGGGTTGCAGTTGTGGGTCACACAGAGTCAAATATGAAACTTGAATGATTAGAACAAAAGTTTCATCTTGTTGCTTAGATGTTTAGTGTTTAAAAATGTAAACTTCTCTATTTTAATCACATGTAGAAGTCTTTAACATAATGTTTTATTTCAATATTTTTTGTTATTTTATTATACCACCTTTAGACATACAATTACAAGATGCCCATGTTTGAGTTTTTGGTTCTACAGTGTTCCAACACCCATTCCTCCACCCATTCACATCTCCCATCACCAATGTCCCCACCTCTCTCCCCTCCCCAGCCCATCTCCTTGCTGGGTTCTGTATCTCCTTTCTATCTCTTCCTCCTGCCTACCTTTCCTGCACATCGTGGAATGTAGTATATTCTATGACATGATTGGTTCCGCTAGTTTGATGGACTGTGCAGCTGCAAGCGGCCACTCAATTTAGGGAGCCCCATTGTCAGCTGAGGCTAGGGGAGAGCTGAGTGCCAGCTCTCCCCATTGTGTCTGAGGTTATGCATGCTATGGCTGGTCGCCCCGGGGCAGTTCCTGGGTGGGGCCACTGGGCTCTGGGCCTAGATAGAGAGGGGAAGTGGTGGCCCCAGCTCCATCTGATGAATGCCCCCGGTGACTTCCACTTCTGGGAGCTGCCTACCTGGGCCTAACTTGGCTACTCTGTTAATCTGGTCTTGAGATCAGTGTCTCTTTCTCTGGCAGGTTCTGATGTGCTGCAGCATCCAGACAGAGAAAATGGCAGCTATTTTGATGGGCAAGCCTCATCCGGCTGCTTCCGGGGCCCCCAGAGGGTGATGGGCCCACTCCCAAAACCCATCTGTCCTCCTGGGAACCTCATGATCAGCTGAGCTAGGTGAGAGCTGAGTGCCAGCTCTCCCCCATTGCGTCTGAGACTCTGCATGCTATGGCTGCTCTGGGAGAAGATAGAGAAGGGAAGTGGTGGTCCCAGCTCCATCTGATGAATGCCCGGTGACTTCGTCTTCTGGGAGCCACCTATCTGGGCTCAAGTCGGCTACTCTGTTAATCTGGCCTTGATCAGTGTCTCTCCCTGGGCGGGTTCTGATGTGCTGCAGTGTCCAGACAATGAAAATGGTGGCTATTATGGTGGGCCGAGTCTCATCTGGCTGCCTCTGGGCTCCCCAGAGATGATAGACCCACTCCCAAAACACATCTGTCCTCCTGGGGGCCTCATGGTAAGCTGAGCTAGGGAGAGCTGTGTGCCAGCTCTCCCCATTGCGCCTGAGGCTCTGCATGCTATGGCTGGTCTCCCGGGCAGTTCCTCTGTTTTAATTTCAAATTATCAAATTGAGAAATAAAATGATGGACAAGTAGAAGTAATGGTTGTGGTCCAGTGGTACAGGGGCAGGGACTCACGGTAGTTCTTGTAACAGAATGCTGGTGATGCAGTAACTGGGTATTTGGCATTACTTAAAAGTAGAAACTTGAACCAAAATGTCCAAAAGGAGAGGGGGTAATCAAGGTGAAGAGGGAGAGGGAGCAAGATAGTTCCAAGAGAGAGAGAGGGAGGGGGGGGGAGGAGGGAGGGGGAGGGGGGAGGATGGGGGAGGGGGGGGGGGGAGGGAGGAGAGGGGGGAGGGGGGGGGGGGGGGGGAAGGGGAGAGAAGGGGGAGAGGGGGGGGGGGGGGGGGGGGGGGGGGGAGGGAGAAGAATGGGGAGGCAGAGGGGGGAGAATGGGGAGGGAGAGGGGGAGAGGGAGGAGGAAGGAGGAGAGAGGGAGGGGGAGGGAGAGAGAGGGAGGGTGCTTGCCATAGAGATAGGCTGGGATGGGGTGGGGAGGTAGGAGGCAAACAGGGTACATTAGTCATGGGAGATGTACCCTAGTGGAGGGATGGGTATTGGAACACTGTATAACTGAAACCAGATCATGAACAGCTTTGTAACTGTGATTCTCACAGTGATTCAATAAAAATAAAACGTCATTAAGTGGGGCCAGAGCAATAGCACAACGGGTAGGACATTTGCCTTATATGCAGCTGACCTGGGTTTGATCCCGGCATCCCATATGATCCTCTAAGCACCGCCAAGAGTTATTTCTGAGTCAGGATTAACCCCTGAGCATCACAGGAAGTGATCCCCCAAAAAATGTCATAAAGTATGCAAACAACAAAAAGTGGTAGCAATTTAAGTCACCAGGTATTTATCGTTTTTATCTGCTAAGCCTCATAATAGCTGAGATAGTCAAATCCTATTACATCTTCTTTGTAGGTAGGCACATGGTGTCTTAGATGTCATAAAGTTCTTGAAGATGTCTGTGTTTTTTCAGGTAGATAAACTGATGAAGAGGACCTAGATCTCACATCTGTAATCTATTTAGTCTTTTATCTCCAGTACATGTTCCCTCACTTGCAAATTACTTTTACCCCACTTTTCCTCTAAGAACTCTCATATCTGTGAGGCAAACTTGTATTTACACACATGTGTTTGCCTCAAAAACATCCATTATTCTGTTTAGAACATAAACATGACTGTGGGGGGGGGAGAATTTTGATTGCCTGCAATAATTCGTGGTTAATGGATTGTCTTAAGAATTTTATGTGTCCCTTTCTCATGAGTTTGCATGGTAGTCACCTCTTCCCCATTAAAAGGCCTTTCTCATTTGAATTATTTTTTATGAATAGATGGCTCTTTCAATTTTCACAGCCGATTTCCTTTTACTGTCTTTATTTCATTTTAACAGGGAGACAATTGACACCACAAATAGAGACTAGGGTGATGGGGGCTAGGTCTACCTTTCATGTCTTTTATATTTTTATCAGTCTCTATCCTTTAGTTCACATTTGGGGATGTAGACTCTGGAGTGTTGATTTATCAACATCAAGTCCAAATCTCAATGGAAAAGCTCTCCCATAGAGAAGATAATTACTAAAGCAGTGTTGTCTAAAATTGTATCTGAAATTTTGCGATAACAGCAATAAAAGTTGTTACACTAAGACTAGAGACCTGAAACAGAAGGACATATTTAAATATTTCACTATATGCTAGGCAGTCTAAGTACTTTTCTATTATAAGAATAATAAATATATGCATTTGCATGATAAAGTGTTTTGAAAGATGCAGAAGAATATATAGCATAGAAGGCAAAATATAATCTTAATTTGCATTTTTCAAATCCATTCACCCTAAGAATTCATGTTTCATTTCTCTTTATATATTTACATTTTATATTGTTTTGACATGAAGTTCTAATCTACTATTATTCAATGATACTTATTTTACTTAACACATTTTGAAAAGCTTATATAAAATGTCACTTTATTTAAAATGTCATTTTTTTGCATCACTTCTTTATTGATATGTATATTTTGTTAAAGAAAAGATTTAGGTTTTCTGTTTGTTTTGAACCACATTTGACTTGAACTTAGGGTTTACTCCTGGCTTCTCTTTGGGATCATGCCTGGTGGGTACGAAGCACTGTATGTGGTGCCCAGTATCAAACTAGGGTCAGTTGTGTGCAAAACTGTACATTATCCTCTGTACTATCTCTTCAGGCCAAAACCCTAAACACGTATTTGTCCTTAGGAGTCACTGCTGAAGCGACATTTCTCTGTGGAAGTGTCGATGCTTTGTGTAGTTGTTAAAACACTGTCAAGTTTCCTTCCGGCACCAGCCTGTGCTTCTTCAGCTGCCTGCCTCATTGTTATTTGAGAAAGACCGTCTCTTGTTTGGCTATTGGTTCTCATTCTCAGAATGCTCTAATCCTTGTTCTCAACTATAGAGAAATACTTCAGAGAATTTGGCAAAAGTGCCTCAGCTACACGTGGAGAGGAGTTTTTAGCCATCATAAAGTGTCCTACTCTTTTCCATAATCAGGATTTTTCTAGGGAAGATGATAATACTTTAGCTGATGGTTGATTTCATGTCTTTGGGAAGTGACTTTTCCCATCTAGTTTCATTTTTCTTTGTGTAATATGAAGTAGCTGGACTGTAGGATCTCTTTAACTTTAAATTTTGTCTTGTATTTTATAATAGAACATCATACAGCACATGGCCTAGTTTCAATTTTTTTTCTTCTCCTACTTGGAATTTCATTTTTCATAGGAAGAACAGATGTGAACTGTCAGGGTTAACCTAATCAGTGGAGTGTGTGACTATAGATGACCTCTACAATCTTTCCCTCTTTTCCTCATTGCCATGGCAAACACACTCTGATGTTTTCACACCATTTCCTAAACATGGACTTGACGGTTACCTATTTTCAGTGTATGCATTTCAACTGTGCATGCTTGCCATTCCTCCTCAGAGAGATATGCTATACTTTCTGCAGCAAACTTCTACCTGTTGAATATTGGAGCACCTTAATCATGTTCTAATAAAACCAGACTTTCATTCTCTGAAGCTTGTCTGAGAGATGTGCTATCCAGATTTGCTCCCCTAGTTGCAGGTTATTTTCATACAAATAAAGCTCTTCTCTTATTTAGCTTATTCCTGATAGTTATATCTTATTCCCCCAATACTTTCTCTGAGACTTAAGCTGCGTAATCCATTTGATTTTCAGTCTGAATTACTAAGTTGCAACAAGCAGTTTTTTTTTAAAAGATGGTTCTCTATTTTTATAGTACATTTCCTTTGTCTTCTGGTAAAGGTGTCGAGCATTAAAGCCAGTAAGGGATGGAGAAAGGATAACCAAATGAGAGGGTATATCCTTCAGTATGAACTATGCAACTCATCTGAAGACACTCTTCTGAGACGAAAGAGCATGGCACACCGAAGCAGGACAACAGGAATAGAATGAACTTGAACCCACTCAAGCTGGATATGTGGTCACATTACTTTTAGACCAGGTTCAAACTCTGGATCACTGAACTTCCTAGTTAAGGGACAAATTTGTTTGTCTGAATGTAGTTTCCTCCTTTGCAAATTGGTCGAATAATTTCAGCTGGTTGAAAGTCTCAGAACAAATATGTAAAATTTCTGGTGTGAAATAGATACAGAATAACTGCCTTAGTACTTGTTGAAGGAAGTCAAAGAGCTTAGTGTGTTGCGTTCACCGGTCACTTATTACCTAAGGACTTAAGTTACTTCTAGGGTGAGTCACACCCTTGAGTTGAGGTGTTGCACACATCTGTCTTGCTGCCTCCAGAAATTGTTTGCTGCACCCTCTATGACAGACTGCAATGCTTAGACACAGTGGAGCTATGAGTTCCAATTCCTAGCATAATAACTCCATACACAGCTCATGGGATGGCACCCAGGATCAAATTGGCAGCTGCATACCACTTCTTTTTAAGAAATTTTTGAGGGGTCACCCCTGGTGATGCTCAGCGGTTACTCCCTGGCTCTGCACTCAGGAATTACATTATTCCTAGAGACCATATGGGACGGGGGATTGAACCTGGCTCTACTGCATGAAAGACAAACACTTTCTGCACTCTACTATTCCCTCAGGCCCCCTGTCACACACTTCCTTTTCTTTTTCCCCTGCCCCCACAAGACACTTCTTAAGGCAGGTGTTTTAATTGCTATGATATCTCATGCTCCCCTCCCATTTTTTTTTAAATATTGTGAATTTATATTGATCACCAAAAGTAAAAATGTTTATGATTTGGTCAGTTAAGATTTTATTCTTAACAGTTGTGAGGATCCACATAGAATACAAATTTTAATTCATTATGTCTTCAGATGAACTGGTGAAGTAGGAACTGATGAAACTGAGACATCTTCTAAGTAAAAGTGTTTAGAGAATAATAGAAATTTTCCAGAATTTTGATGCTCCTATCTGTATACTTTTATGTATACTTTTAGTTCAGTAACTTTATGTATGCTTTAGCTCAGTAACTTATTTATTGAAGCATAATTATATTTCAGCACTGAACTATCTGAGATTCAGAAGTAAATAGGCAAATGAATACTTTTTCATTTATTTTCTTTTTAGGGGGCTTTTTACTTAGTGGTACACAGGACTTACCCGGGTCTGAAATCAGGGATCACACCTAGCAGAACTTGGAGCCCCTTGCGCATGGTTCTGGCCATGTGCAAGGCCAAAGCCTTGCCTTCTGCTCTACATATATGTTCACATTCCATCAATATGTGTGAGTTGAGATGTATCATCTTCGTTGCATGATGATCCCTTTTTTTTTTGCTTTTTAGGGTCACACCAGGCAACACTCAGGGGGTTGCTCTGGGCTCTTCACTCAGGAATTACTCCTGGCAGTGCTTGGGGGAGGCATATGGGATGTCGGGATTGAACCCGGTCGGCCATGTGCAAGGCAAACACCCTCCCCACTGTGCTATTGGTCCGGCCCCCCAAATTTCTTTTTTAAATTAGCTTCTGTATTTTGCAACAGAAAATGACAGTATTATGTCTTAAGTCTGAAACAATGATCCCTGGACAGCCATGTAAGTGACTAACAAACACTTAAACACCCTTTCCATTTTTTGCCAGTTCTTGTTGTGTTTGGGTGGAAGTGTTTGCAAATACATCAACTCTCAACTGTTCTCATTAATGGTGGTGAACAGAATGTGGGTAAGGCAAGGCTCAGTAGCTAAATATTTACAGTGTGCATTTCTGGCTTTGAAGCGTGGTCAAAACACAACACCAGCCAGCTTGCCTCTCCCTCCTGTCTCTCTCCACCTCTTTCTTCCTCACATGTGCCTTTTATGGCATGGCATTGCCAACAAACTTTTGACAAACCTTTTTTCTGGCCACTCCATGATCATTTGATTAAGCCCTCACACTTAATCCTATACCAGGGACTGGGGTGGTGGGGTTTTTTTTTTGTGTGTGTGTGGTGTGGTGGGGGTGGAGGGGGGGGTGTGTGTGTGTGTGTGTGTGTGTGTGTGTGGAGAGGGACCAAATTTTCTTTGTTCATCTGTGCTTTGACACTTGCAGTGTTTGAAGATCTTAGCTATTGTGAATAGTGCTGCAGTGAACTGAGGGAGTACACAAAGCATTTCAAAGTAATGTGCAACTTCTAATTGGAGTAAGTGCAGTGTTCAAAGACCTGGAGACAGAAAAGCATTTCATTTGCTGGAAAGTGTGAGTGTGTGTGCGTCCCTTTATTTGAATGGACGCAAGGGGCTACCTCAGCCGTGGCACCTCACAGCCCCTAGCAGACCACTCCGGAGGAGTGTAGTTTTTGTCAGTTACACAACTAGAAGCCACTGGAAGCTTAAGCAGGGATGAAATATGATTGGGCTTGCCTTCTAGGAACGATCACATATTAATCCAGTCAGCAAAACGTTGGAGATGGGGTGAGTCTGCTTTGAGACTCCTGACCCTGTGGCCGTGGTTCAGCCACACTCTAATTCCAGTCAAAAGGAAGGCCCGGAAATGGAAACCGTTGCTCATTGCTGGAGGGTGTTAATAAAAATCTCTTGAGGCCAAAAAGCCAAATCACAATTTAAAAGCTCCTTTCCTAGCTGGCAGCTGCTGTGAGTGACTTGTGAGGTGGGCAACGGGTGCTCTGTCTTCCTGGACAGTATATTGCCTCGCCTCCCCCTCATAAACCTTTCTGTTTATTTTGTGGGAGGGTAAAGTGCCTGACAGACCTCATCCAGGAGGAAAATAAAGAAGCAGGGGCTCTTAAATCTTCAAGTCCCTTAAACCTCCAAACCAGCCTCAGAAACCAATTTGAAAATGAGAAGGTTGGGGACCTTGCGTGAGTCTGTCCTGCTTCTCTTCTCCCTTCATTTCTCTCCTCTGCCTCTTCCTCAATTTTCATTTCGGAGTCCTGCTTCCCAATGGATCAACATTCTCATATTGCCGAAACCTCACGTTACATTTCCCTAGGGCCAGCCTGCCCTTTCAAGAACTTCCCACCTTTCAAAATTACTTCTGTACATTTCTAGTTACAGCTATTAAACTCCTCCTGGGGCTGAACCCAAATATGTGTTAGGAGGGCAGCAATTTAATTAAGTAGCATCCCACTAAGGTATAAATTGCGGGCCCCTAGCCCCATCTCTTCCAACCTTCTCAGGTATATTAGAAATGTAATAAAAAACAAATCTCTTATTAAATAAAAGTAATGTAGTAAGAATCTTCCAAATGCAGGTTATATTTCAGGATCTAAAAACATGCTTTCTTGGCAATCACTGTACTTTTCACTCAGTTTTTGTGTTGATGCTGTACATTGGTATCTTTAGCAATTTTTTCCCAACATTTGGGTTCCTACCTATCAGCACCCATAGTTGGCTTTTTCCTTTACTTGGGGTTTATTGGTCTGAATTACTACACACCTACGTTCTCTCTCTCTCTGTCTCTCTCCCACCTCTCTCATTTCCAATGACATTTTATTTCACAGCAATGGTGCAAAAAATGTGAACATATAATTAGAAGAGAAAGTGAGGCAGAGATATCAGTAATTTGCATTATCAGCATCCAGAAGAGGAAATATAGATGGTTTCAAAAACTATTCATCCGTAACATTAGAATATGCAGGAGAAAACAATATACCATACAAAAAATGCAACAAATTCATGTTTCAATATAAAGTTCAGACCAGAAGATGGGGACATTTTAATTGTGGTATGTTATGTGGTTCTCCGTGTTGTCTATAAAATGTGTGGTCAGAACAGATGGCTTACATTCCCTTTAGATATAATTGGTACTTACTATAATGGACCTCTTGTGGGGATTTGACCTTGTGTAGTAACATTAGTTTACATACAGTTTAGATTCTCAGTTGCTCTGTTGTATGGCAAAGCAAGGATCTCCCAACAGTGAGAAAGTCAAAACAAAAAAATAAACAATAACCACTTATTTTTTGATCCAAAAGATATGAGTTTATTTCTGACTTCTTTGCTTAGAACATTTACACTCTGACTTATTTGTGAAAAACAAGGAATGACTTTGTTTCCTTATCTATGAATTAATGCTAGTAATTTCTTTTTTCCCCAATATTAGAAATAGAAGAGTTATACAGCAGCCAGCATTTTCTTTTCAAGAGCAGTTTGGTTCTGAAAGTCATTCATAACCCAATCTTATGTTATTGATGGTTTCTGAGGAGACATAGACAGATGGTGATTGAGATAGTTTCTTTTATTTTGGATTTTATAGAAAATCCAGTTAATCCAGGACCTCAATTAACTATACCTGGTTTTCTTTTTTTAGAAAATCATATAATGGAAAATTGTTATAATTCTTAGAAAGAATGGCAAAGTAAATATGAGGTAAATATAATATTTAGTGAGGTACTCATAATACTTTAATCTAATGAGATAATAAGTCCTAAATGTTTTCCCCTTTAAGGCCCTCTCGGGAATTGCCAAGAGGGCATATCTACCAAGTCAAAGAGGTGATTTCAAAAAGCAGGTACATGCTCTGGGTATCAACTATGTCAATAGGAGCAGAATGAAAGTGAAGGTAATGACATTTTTAAAAAATTCTGTCTGTTCAAGGCACAGATGATCTTTGATCTTCCTGAGTTTTACCTATCATGGAAAACATTGTCTCGAGTGTACATACTCCTATTCCTTCCCTGATCGAGGAAAGACTGATTGACAAGCATAGGTTTCCCATCATAGACCAATGTGCTGATATCAGGCAGGAAGGAGAAGTGCTTTGACCCCTAACTCCTGGAGACCAGAGCCCCGGAGAGGCCAAGTTTACTTTACATGGATAGGAATTGCTTACTAGGGTTTCTACCACCTTCTTCCTTCACGTCACAGATTTCGGACGTCACCTTGATGTTAAAGAAGTCACTCAGGTCAGGGCTCTCCCTGAACTCATTTATACTGTTTGCTCTCCTGTTTACTCATTGGCAGAAAATCATTTGTGATCTCCTACTGTTATTTCTATGTGGCTAACATACTGAAAGCAGCAATGCCTCTTTGGGATCAGGAGCTCTGTGGCTAAATCTCTTTATCTCTTGACTGTTGAGTTCTTGAATCAGAATATAAATTTTCTTTTTCACTTTGTGCTTCCAGTATGGTATTGTACTAAGCTGACACTCAATGCTTTCTTCTTGTAGAACTTTTTCTTGAATTCAATTGGTCTTTTTCTGCAAAATTATCTTACTAATGATCCATTCAGAAGCAAATCAGTTATCTGTTTGGTAAGTGTAAGAAGCTGGGAAATGGACTGATCTTTATATATCTGACACAATCATGATGCTGAAAGAGGATATAGATGGAGGATGAGGGTCGTAATTCCTCAGGATATGCCAGGAAGGAGAAAGTAGCTGAAAAGTTTTCTTGGTGGTGGAGAGACACTGTTTTGTTACTGGCTATTTATATTCATTACAAGGCACCTACAATTGCCACAATCCCAGATCCATGTAGTTGTTGCCTGGAAGACCCTTATAAACATTCTGGTTAAATTTTCCTCTAACAACTGAGGGCATTAAGGCCAAGGAGCTTAGAGGGTGACTAATCTTAAAATTGTTGGGGAAGTAACTTTTTCTTTCTTTCTTTTTTTAAATCAGTTCAGAGTTTGGGTGAAGTATTTCAAGACCCATAACAGCAATGTGCGTCTGACAGACAACTGGACGAGTTTTGAGAGATTTGTTCTTTTCTGGAAGTTAATATTCACCAGGGAATATGATTATTTAGCTGTTTCCTTCTCCATGAGGCATGTGTCTAAATATGAAACCACTGAATGTGAGTTAAAATTGTACAGCAACACTCCCAATAGTACACTCAAAAAAAAAAAAACTCTAACACCATTCTCTTAGTTTCATTTCTTTCACTTTTCTCTGGTTCTAATTTAAGGGCTGCAACCATTAGCAAAAACAAGATAGCGGAGAAATGGAGAAATGAGAACTACAGCTTACTCTAAAATTTAAAAAAACCTATATTATGGTCTGAGCGTAGATAGGGCACTTACCTTGCATGTGGCCAATCCGGGTTCCATTCCTGGCATCCTATATGACACCCTGAGTACTACCAGGAGTAATATCTGTAGGGCAGAGCCAGGATAACAATACCCCCACCCTGTACCCCAGCTCTGCTAGGTGTGGCCCCAAACTAAACCAATGAACAAAGAAATATTACTGACCTTGAATATATATGCATAACTCTAAGAACTTTCTTAGATAAGCAAAACTTCAATCTGAATATTTTTTGTCGGTAAAACTGGAAAAGTACCCTCTCATCTAACACTCTAAAGGATAACACCTTATGCGATTAATGGAGAAGCGAAACAATTATTTTTTTAACGAAATAATTATTAAAATTATTCATGCAACATTCGACTCAAAGGATCCACAACACTCAGTATGTTTGAAATGTCACGTGGCGTAGTGAAGGGGCTCTGGGGGTGTGGCCAACTTAGCGGAGGGTCAGCCCAGTGTGAGCAGTGGCCACTGCATGCTGGCCCTCCCAGGGCCGGGCAGGACCACTCAGCAGTCCTTGGTGTCTGCCCGGGAGCCTGGACTCGGTTGTGGCGTGTTGTTCCCTCCTGGGCTGTGTGGTCACTAAGCGCTGGGTAGAATGCAGCCTCCTGCCTTGTTTATGTCGTAGGGAGGAGATCACTGGCCGGACCTGCAAGGAATGAGCCGTCAAACAGCATTACCTACTCGATGTTCAAAGCGTGCAACAGCCCAGAGGGTGCCTGCTGTGACCTGCAACTGCGTCCACCTGTAACTTAGCCAGTCTTTTTAGTGTCCGGTCTGCCCTGACTATGTGCTGCCACCCATTCTTCGTGCCATAATGGGCATTTTGTTTGCGGCAACTGCCGCTCCCAGTCATGTTGCCCCACCTGCCGGGGTCCCTTGGGATCCATTCGGTGCAGCTATGGAGAATTCGGCAATTCAGTGCGTTTTCCTTGTAAATACGCCCTCTTCTGGATGTGAAGTAACAATGCCACACAAAAAGAGAAGGCAAAGCACGAAGAGCTCTGCGGTTTAGGCCTTATTCCTGTCCGTGCCCTGGCACTTCCTGTAAGTGGCAAGGTTCTTTGGTCTACTATCATGGACCATCTGACGCATCAGCATAAGTCCATTACAACCCTACAGGAGAGTACATACTTTTTCCTCGCTGCAGCCATTGATCTTCCTGGTGCTGTGGACTGGGTGATGATGCAGTCCTATTTTGCTGTCACTTCATGCTCGTTTTGGAG
>JAJIBD010034413.1:0-22459 GCA_021461705.1 Cryptotis parvus | reverse complement strand
CCACAGAGGTGATGGGCCAACACCCAAAACCCATCTTTTCCTCCTGAAATCTCATGGTCAGCTGAGCTAGGAAAGAGCCAGAAGGCAGCTCCCTGGTGCAGGAGTCTCTGATTTTACATTTTTTTATTGCTGTTCTTTGAATTTATTTACATACTGTGAAATTTCTTCTCTGCAGTTTTTAAGTTGCTTGTGTCTCAGTTATTTCATTGTTTAACTTGACTTCTGAGATCTCATCCCAGTGTCTAGATAGCTCAGTGATCAACTGATGATTTAAGAATAGATTGAATGTGACTACCTTAAACCTATACATCTTCCTTTTCAGATATTTATGTACTCTTAGGAGCAAGTTCAATGTTTAATCCGTCTCTTGTTGTCTCTTTCAGCTCATTTTTATTGGTGGGGGTTGGATGTGGGAAGGCATTGACTCACACAGGTGCATAGCTTGCAAGTGCAATACAAAAATCACAGAAACAAGTGGAGAGGGAAATAGGGCTTCATTGGCAAGAGAACATCGTACTAGTAGAAACGGAGTTGGAGTAGCAGTGGTTATCTATCAAGATAGAAACCGAGTTGGAATAGCAGTGGTTATCTATCAAGTTTAGGGAGGGGAGCCTGGCCTTACACAGACTAGAGTTACGCTGATGCACATTCAGAAGAAATAATTCAGATTGAGTAGGGAAATAGTGAGCATTCACAGAGGATGGCCATTGAGAAATATAATCATGCACTGCATGTTGAGAAAATGGTGGAAAAACTTGGTGGAGAAATAGGGTGTGTTTTTGCTAGCTAATGAGCAAATGGGACCGGGGCAATTCTTGGAGATTTCTAGTCTCCATTTTCATGGTCTCTGTTGATTATTATTTTTTAGACCATTATTTTTTAAAAAATTTTTTATTATACCACCGTGAGACATACAATTAAAGGTGTTCATAATTGGTTCTTGGTAATACAGTATTCCAGCACCCATCCCTCCACCAGTGCCCCATTTCCACCACCAATGTACCCACCCCTCCCGCCCACCCCATGCTGCCCTAATAGCAGGTACCCCAGTTTCCTCTCTTTCTCTCTCTGCTCTCTCTGTCTCTGCATCTCTCTCCCTCTTATTTTACATATTGTGGCTAGCCCTGCAGATGTTTAGTTTATCACTTAAGTCTCTTTGTGTATATTCAATGGTGAGTTTTAATCTGGCATTACCATTTCCCACATTTAGTAAAACACTGGTATCTATTTATGTCGTATTAATGAATGCAGTCATTCTATATCTGTCCTTTTCCTTCTGACTAATTTTACTCAGCATGATAGTCTCCATGTCCATCCATTTGCAGGTAAATTTCATAATTTCATCTTTTCTGACAGCCGCATAGTATTCCATAGTGTAGATGAACCACAGTTTCTTTGAAGCAGTCCTCTGTTCTCGGGCATTTAGGTTGTTTCCAGATTCTAGCTATAGTGAATAGCGCAGAGATGAATAAAGAAGTACAGATAGTGTTTCTGCTATGTGTTTTTCGGTCTCTAGGGTATATTCCCAGGAGTGCTATTGCTGGATCAAATGGGAGCTCAATATCTAGTTTTCGGAGGAATGCCCATATTGTTTTCCAAAAGTGCTGGACCAGTTGGCACTCCCACCAACAGTGGATCAGAGTCCTTTTTTCCCCCACATCCACGCCAGCACCGGTTGTTCTTGCTGTTTTGGATGTGTGCCAGTCTCTGTGGGTGAGATGGTACCTCATTGTTGTTTTGATTTGCATCTCCCTGATGATTAAAGATGAAGAACACTTTTTCATATACCTTTTGGCCATTCGAATTTCTTCTTTTTGGAAGCTTCTGTTCATTTCTTCTCCCCATTTTTTGATGGGGTTGGCTGTTTTTTCTTGTGGAGTGCTACCAGTGCCTGATATATCCTGGATATTAGCCCCTTGTCAGATGGGTATTGGGTGAATATCCTTTCCCACCTGTGGATTGTCTTTTTATCTTGGTCACCATTTCTTTTGAGGTGCAGAAGCTTTTTAGTTTATATAATCCCATTTGTTTATCTTTGCTTCCATTTGCTTGGTCAGTGGTGTGTCGTCTTTAAAGATACTTTTCGTTTCCATGTCGTGGAGCCGTTTCTCCTATGTTTTCTGATGTACCTTATAGATTCATGCCTGATGTTGAGATCTAGAATCCATTTTGATCTGATTTTGTGCATGGCATTAGAAGGAGGTCTAAGTTCATTTTTTATGGTCATCACTAATTTATTTATTATTTTGGGGGTTGCTTTTAGTGGTTTCAGGGCTTCTGCTTCTCATCAGGGATCATTTCTGGCAGTGCTTACAGGCTCTAGGGTGTCACAGTGACTAGCCCAGGTAGGCCATGTGTAAAGGCCTGCATCCTACCTTTTGATCATTGTGCAAGGCCTGCATCCCACTCTTTTGATCACTTGTCTGGCAAGGTCTTGCAGGTCTTTATTAATACAAATGTATGTGTAAGATCCTATTTTCCTCCAGAGTTAAGAGGATTAAACAATTAAGTTGCTTCAGGAAGGAGTTTTCACTTCAAGTATCTGGCCAGTGTGTTTATAAATTCCAGAGCATTAGTTTCAAGCACAGCATTTTAATTATGACTGTACTGATGGGTCCAGTACTGTGTTCTCTCCTTTCTCTTTCATGGTTTTCATATCTGCAGCTCACCGCCTTTAGATTTGGTTCCCTTTTGTTCCAGCTAGAGCCACAAACTAGAAGATTCCCTTGCCCACTTTTTTTTTTTTTTCCTATGGATTTTTGCTTTGTGCTGACACTGAGCCTATTCCCTCTGGCAGCAGAGCTGTCTGTGTCTCAGCTGGTTCCACAATAGGCCCATTTCCTTTGCACTCCCAGAGCTAGAGGCAGAGTGAGTTTCAGTTCTAGACAACAAGACTTCATGTGGTTTCTGCTGAAGGACGAGGCTTGTCGGAGTATTACTCAGTATGTTTGCTTTTGATCAACAATTTGAGTCCCTGGTGATTTTATCAATTATGCTCAAATTAATTGTTTATTTTTTGTGGTAGGGAAATCATTTGACCATTCACTTCTTTTTGAGGCAGCAAGGCCACCTCTGGTACTTTTTGGTAGAAAATGATACTTGGGAAAATATCTTGTTAGAAAAATCCATTACTGTCAGAATAGCTGCAATTTAAAAAATTAATAAACTCTAACAAGCGTCTTACTTTGCTTCAAAATTATGATATTGAAATTTTTTGTTTTAGGATCTCACATGCTCCATAATTGAGTCATCCTGGCACTGCTCAGGTGGTCTTGTGTCGTGAGGGATCATCTTAGTAAGTGGTCTCCGGCATACCAAGCCTGTACGCTAGACCTTTGTGCGGTGCCCCTGGTCCCTGATCATGGTGTTTTTAACAATGGAGTCTTACATCTTACATCTATGTAAGATCTAACATCACGATTCCTTACTCCTAACTCCCCAAATCCTGTTTTTTTATCCTCTTTTTAATATCAGCATAATCACTTCATTTCACAATACATGTGCCTTCCCATAATAATGTCAACATCAGCATAAATACAATTAGTTAAGTCTTTTCCATATGTATTATGTTGTATGTTGTATAACAAGCCTGATTACTCTGCCATCTTCCTGCCACCCTCTGTTATCTATTTGTATATTTTCTTAATGAGTCTGGATATATCTGCTAACCCTGGAAAAGAAATTTATATTTTATCTTGTTAAATCTTTAAACATGCTGTGTCTTATATGCAGCGTTTCATAGCACTGATTGATAACACAATATCTCCAATGAGACTAGAGCTATTCCACTGACCAGCTATGCTGTATATCTTTAGTGCATATTTTTATTGCGCATTAATACATTTTATCATACACAAATCTGATCCTAATCTGATAGTGTTTACATTCAGTATTATCAGTGTCTCCAAGTATCATTCTAAAATACTGCAAATTAAAGCTTTAAAAAGTTGTAAAATTGGATAATTTTTGCCCTTTTTTGCTTTTTAATTTATGAAAGAGCCACATGGTACTGGGATGTTGACCAGGAAGATTGTTCTGATTGACTACATCTCTTCATCTCCAGGAATGTCAGCCATGGATAAATTATTCCTTTAGTTTTTATACAATGTAGTGGTAAATGGAGGAACCTAGCTCAGAAAGTTGCATTCAGTGAATTTTATCTTGCATATTTCCCAACATCAAAATAATAAAGACCTGTAAGTGCCTTCCCTCTCCATTAAATTTAGAGGGAGATTATTTTAATGCACACTTCAGTCATACTCAGAAGTAAAAATAATGACGAAATATTTGTATATTCAGCATCAAGAATAAAATTTTCCAAATTAGAAAAAATTCTAGACTAATGACAATAATGGATTCTCAGTAACTGTCTTCTTGCCCTCCTTGATATTCATTGGAAGAACACTAGAAACTAGAAGCATAATATTTAGAACCCAGAATACTTTATCTGCAACTATTACATTTGTTTTCAAACCTTAGTATTTGAGGCTAGGAATGTGGTTTTGTGGTAAAGCACTTATCTTACAGATACAACATCCTAAGTTTGTTTTCTGGCACCACACTGTCCCACAAACACCACCTGGAATGGCAAAAAGTTACAAAAAAGCATTAAAATGTAATATTTAAAGGTAATCATAATTCCTTTTACTTGAAGTAAAATAAAATTAATATCAAATACTTATTTTTGGAAAATACTATCTAAATTACAAATTTTCTCAAAAGTATAACAATTTTGTATGAATTGACTCTTAAAATTAATACTTAGCTATTCCTGGAAATTTCTCATTTGTCTTGAGGAATTTTCCAAAGTCTGAATTATTATGATAGTGACTTTCATGCTGTCAACAAGTTTCTCTAGCCTCTTTAGATGAAATTTGGTCTTTTGTGCAGATTTGGGCAGATTTGGGTAGATTTTCACCCATTTTTTTCTGTGACTATTAAATTCTAGTGTTTTTCTCCTACTGGACTGCTTAGCTCTTGTAGCTGCTATTGATAGTCAAGGTCTAGATGTATTAACTTACTAGAAATTGCAAAATAGACTGAAGGGACAGCTCAGTGGATGAGAAAGCTGCTTTGCAAGCAGAAGCCCCAGGTTTAATCTTTTGGCACTGCATAGACTACTTTTGGTCCAGGTTTAATCTTTCGGCAGTGCATGGATTCATTCATGAGCAGTGAATTCAGAATAGCTCACCCCAAACACAAGCTCACTTATTTGTAAACGCAATTACCTGGAAATTATTGTTGGGAGACTGCCTAACAATAATAGATGAATGGATACCAAAGTGTATGTATGCAGAATAGAATACTACTCAGCTATGAGCAAAGATAAAATCATTTACTTTGCTTCTACTCACACAATACTCTCTGGTTCCATTTGTGGCAGAAGGATAAATAAAGATACAGATCATCTCATTCATACATATAAATAAGACAACAGTAGTGATTGTAACAAAATGTGAGACATTCCAACATAAGTGAGAATAGGAGGCTAAGTGAGAATTAGAGGAGAAGGGACTTGGGGACAGCGGTGGAAAGATATTGGTACTGTGGTGATATGTGTGGTGCAGTAGCATTGTAAGAATGAAACAATATATTGTAGGTTATAATACCTAAGGTAACGTTAAGAAATGGTGCTGTTCTATTATCCAGGTATGCATCTTATATATAGATGAGCATATGAACATATTACATAATAGCTCTGTAATTAGTAGTATTAGAAACCTAAATAAAGGATAAATTTAGAATGCTATACTTTACAATAAATGTATAACATAAAACTAATCTTTGGTGCAGGGAAAAGGGGACTCTCAACCATTGTTGGTGGGAATGCCGACTGGTACAGCCTATTTGGAAAACAATATTGACTAGTCCAAAAACTAGAAATTGAGCCCTATTCAGCCCGGTCATACCCTAGGAAGCCAAAACACACAGCAGAAACACCATCTGCACTTTTATTTTCATAGCAGCACTAGTCACAATAGCCAGAATCTGGAACAGCCAGTGTGCCCAAGAACTGATGACTGGATAAAGAAACTTTGGTACATCTACACAATAGAATACTATGCAGCTGTTAGAAAAAATGAAGTTATGAAATTTGCTTATAAATAGATGGACATGGAGAGGATGTCCATCACATGTTGAGTGAAATTAGCCAAAAGGAAAAAAGACATACAGAATGACTGCATTTATCTGCATGACATATATATCATAATATATATATACATATATATCATAATATATATATGTATATATATACACGTGTACTCTATACACACACATATTATGATACCAGATTCCAAGGTCAGGTGAAACATGGATCAGGAGGTCTAGTTAAAGATGGAAATTACCACAAACGTGTGGGGAGTCAGATGTTAGGTAAGACAGAAGGGAATATTATGCTAATAATTGTCAAAAGTGCTAATACCAACCTAGAACTGAGCATTAAATACAGGCAACAAGATACTCACGATAACCTCTACCTCTAAGCATATGAATTGCAATCCACAATATGTAAGGGAAGGAAGAGAGAGAGAGAAAAGAGATAAAGAACCTGCCATAGAGGCAGGCTAGGGGGAGGGAATCGGGGACATGGGTGTTGGGAAATGGGCTCTGGTGGAGGGATGGGTGCTGGATCACTGTATGACTGAAACCCAAACATGAACTTCTTTGTAATTGTATATCTCACGGTAGTATAATAAAGTTTTAAAAAATGTAATGCAATATACTTTAGATTCCAGAGTTAAGAACTTCCTTATGAAAATTAGAATAAGCATTTTATTATATTTTATTAAAGGGTTTGTCTCTTATTTACATAGGTTAAATAAAATCAATTACAATCACAAAAAAAACCTAATCTTTGGAATATCAAAGGAAAACGCATGTGAAATTGGCATCTGGAGAGCAGCTGTGACATGGCAATGTGAGCTTCTCATAGACAAGCAATTCACAGACTCAGCAGATTATCTGAGTGTTCAATTCTGCACAACCTGTCGGGGCGCTCCGCGGGGTCCCCGACAGTGCCGGGCAGAAGTTCCCTTCTACCTCCGGCCGGGCGAGGAATGGATGAACACTCAGGAACCCGATGCGGTTTTAAAAGGCTTTACTTATCACAGGTTCAGGCATACAAATCAGCAAAGGGAAAAACCCGATGCTTAGGATTCCAGGCTAGAACCCCAGCCACGTGTAGGCCAAGATGGCGACCACCACGTGTAAAACTTCCAAGGAATAAACGCTCACAAGGCGAGATCCCACCGGGAAGAAGAAGCCGGGAGAGCGGGAACCGGCTAGTTTACACCCCGCAACTCAGACCTTCCTCCTATTGTTATGGAAAGCAGGGGGTCCAACCCTTCAGGTAATCCCTCCCTGCATCTCACCTAGGGCCTTTACTGTGCTAATGTTTTGAGCCGGGAATGCCTTTGAAATGTAGAGAAGGGGTTTCTGAGATGGCATGTCACTGTACCAAAGATCAACACCAATGCCAGTTAAATATTTCTCCAAGCCTTCACAAGTCTCCTACTTCATTGTAGTTTTATATTTTATCAGGGAGCCATGCTTGTTTGTTTGGAAGCAAACAGCATTTCTCTCTGGTCTAATTACTTAGGTGTCCTACGTGGCCAGGCTAATATGCTGGTAAGATCTAGCTAGTCCCACGATGATTGTGATAGCATGGGAGAATATTTATACCAGCTAGTACAGCATACATGGTCGGATAAACTGCCACATTTAGACTACCCCTTATCTACGAAGTGATTTGCGGGGAGGCAATCCAGAGCAGATGCAGCGGCCCTTAGGAGTCCTGCAACAACAACCTACTGGAGGTAGTTTCAAGTCCTGTGGTAAGGGTTCAGTCTCTCAATTTGGAAGTCACAAGACCAGTGTTGTCTGGGCTTCCAACAGACCTAGTATAAATAACTGGTATCCTCTGTTTTGACAGATTTTCTAGAGTGAGGCACAGAACTCAGGAAACTCTTCTCTTTACTGAGAAGTAGGAGCATCTGTCCCCCCTGGAGCATGACATTTTATACAGCAGTGCATGGAGTATTTGGTTTCTTGATGTAGTTTTTCTCAATTGCCTCTAGTTTGGGTTATTTGTTGAGTATTCATTACATAAGGGAAGTTTAATTAATACATTGGTAATAGACCTTAGTTTGTTGTTTCCTTTCCCTCCTTAGATATCAAAGGGTGGGTCTAAATGGTCTTGCTCCATTGCATTACCCTAACAACCTGCCTCATCCTTATGTGCATTACAAAGCCAGACATTAAATATATATATGTATATATATATGTATATATATATATATATTTAAACGATTGTAATGCCCAAGATAAGATTCCCAAATGGCTAGTAATCTTATAGTAACATGTTTTTTGTCCTTCATGCAAAAGTTGTCATCACATGTGTATTCCTGGTATATCAAGGATTTAGTCATGACTAACTAGGTACTATTTGAGCCTAAAACAGTTTTAGCCAACATCCTAAAGGTGAAAACTTAAGTTAAAAACTGATATTTTTATCTTTCTGTAAGTAATATCTATATCTTAAGCAAAAAAATGATGATCCTTAGTAGAAAGCCTTTCTTGTTTTTAGAGACCAGCTAGTAGCAGAGCTGACATTAGACAGAATCCACTGTGTGAATGATTTTTTTTTTCTTTTTGGGTCACACTTGGCATTGCTCAGGGGATACTCCTGGCTCTGCACTCAGAATCACTCCTGGTGGTGCTCAGGGCACCATATGGGATGCTGGGGATTGAACCGGGTCCGGCTGCATGCAAGGCAAATGCCCTACCTCCTGGACTATCGCTCTGGCCCTATGTTGGTTTTTCTTTATAATAAAAACCATCTAGGTACTACAACTTTCCCTGTTCACTAATTTTGTTCTCTCATACATCAGTCTAATTTAGAGAATATGACTTGGTATTTCTTTGCTGGTGGAAGCCAAAAAAATTGCCAATTTATGGGATATTATTTAGGAAAGTAAATTTGAATTAGTGTGTTAAGACAATAGGGTGTTCATCAGACTGAATCATCACCAGCTGTTAGAAATCCAGGTTCTAAAAAAGAAATTCAATGAGTCAGAAGAAGAGGGACATATATAGAATGACTGCATTCATTTGTGGGATATTAAAAAATACATATAGTATTAGACTAATATCCAAGGCCAGGGAAAACAGGAACCAGGAGGACTGGTCAACGGTTGGAAGCTTATCACAAGAGTGTTTGGGGGGTGGAGATGCAAAGGGTAGTTAGGATAGAGAAGGGACCAGAATGACAATGATAGTTGTGAATGACCATTTTGAACAGGAACTGAGTGTGGAAGGTTGGTAAGGGAATATATCTCATGACCTTTCATTATTTGTATTGCAAACCATAGTTCTAAAAGGAAAGAGAGCAAGAGAGCAAGAAAAAGAGAGTCAAGCAAGAGAAGAAAAGTGTCTCCCACAGAGGCAGGCGGGGTATGGGGGAGGGGAAGGTTGTCAGGAGGAAAACCAGGGACATTGTTGGTGGGAAATATACACTGGTGAAGGTATGGGTGATCACTTTTTCATTGTTTATTGATTTGCTCAAGCGGGCACCAGAGACAGCACCTCTCTGTGTCTTGTTGCGTGATAGTGTAGCCCAAGGGCATCTGCTCACCCAGGAACACGAAGAGTCTCAAACCATTCCTTCAGGTCATGGGGATGAGGTCTATAATTGTTACTGGATTTTGGAATATCAAATACGACATGGGTAGCTTGCCAGGCTCTGCCATGTGGGTGGTATACTCTCAGTAGTAGGCTCTCATCTCGTGTATTTACTGATAAACCCGCTGGGAGACCAGCTTTTCTCTTGGCTGGAGCTCTGATGAGCTGTGGAGTCCAGATGTTGAAAATGGCTGCCCTTATGGTGTGGGGGTTCCTCTGACTTCTTGCAAGGCTCTATTGGGATGGCAGGCCAGGGCTAGAACCTGCTTTTCCTCCCGGAAACCTCATGATCAGCTGAGCACAGGGAGAGCCAGTAGCAGCTCTGCCACCTGTATCTGAGTCTCTGGATCAGGCATACCTGGGCTTGAAATAGGCTTCACTGTACAGTGGGACTCTGATGAGCAGGGCTTGAGATCAGCTTTTTCTTGGGTGGAGGAGACTTTTAAGTCATGCACTTTTGTAATTAACCATTTGCATGCCGACTCTGAGGGATATACAGCTGCCCCTCAAGCATTGGCAAACAACATTTAAAGCTCAACCTAAAGTTTTATGGAAGGACCTTCTTACTGGACAGTGGTGTGGTCCAGATCCTCTTCTTTCATCAGGGAGAGGCTATGCTTGTGTGTTTCCACAGGATGCAGATTTTGTAATTTTTTAATTACAAAAGTGCATGACTTTTTGATGGGCAAGCCTCATCCATCTCTAATCCACAGCTCCTCAGAGCTGTGGATTAGGATGTTGAAAATGACTCCCCTCGTGGGTGATAGAACATTTTATCACTAAAACACAAAAATGAACAACTTGAAACTATCTCTGATTAAAAAAATAGACATTTAGAAGGGTTGCAGTTGTGGGTCACACAGAGGCAAATATGAAACTTGAACAAAAGTTTCATCTTGTTGCTTAGATGTTTAGTGTTTAAAATGTAAAGTTCTCTATTTTAGTCACATGCAGAAGTCTTTAACATAATGTTTTATTTCAATATTTTTGTTATTTTATTATACCACCTTTAGACATACAATTATAAGATGCCCGTGTTTGAGTTTTGGTTCTACAGTGTTCCAACACCCATTCCTCCACCCATTCACATCTCCCATCACCAATGTCCCCACCTCTCTCCCCCTCCCCCCAGCCCATCTCCTTGGTGGGTTCTGTATCTCCTTTCTATCTCTCCCTCCTGCCTACCTTTCCTACACAACGTGGAATGTAGTATATTCTATGACATGATTGGTTCCGCTAGTTTGATGGACTGTGCAGCTGCAAGCGGCCACTCAACTTAGGGAGCCTCATTGTCAGCTGGGCTAGGGGAGAGCTGAGTGCCAGCTCTCCCCATTGTGTCTGAGGTTATGCATGCTATGGCTGGTCGCCCCGGGGAAGTTCCTGGGTGGGGCCACTGGGCTCTGGGCCAAGATAGAGAGGGCAAGTGGTGGCCCCAGCTCCATCTGATGAATGCCCCGTGACTTCCACTTCTGGGAGCTGCCTACCTGGGCCTAACTTGGTTACTCTGTTAATCTGGTCTTGAGATCAGTGTCTCTTCTCTGGCAGGTTCTGATGTGCTGCAGCATCCAGACAGAGAAAATGGCAGCTATTTTGATGGGCAAGCCTCATCCAGCTGCTTCCGGGGCCCCCAGAGGTGATGGGCCCACTCCCAAAACCCATCTGTCCTCCTGGGAACCTCATGATCAGCTGAGCTAGGTGAGAGCTGAGTGCCAGCTCTCCCCATTGCGTCCTGAGACTCTGCATGCTATGGCTGCTCTGGGAGAAGATAGAGAAGGGAAGGGGTGGTCCCAGCTCCATCTGATGAATGCCTGGTGACTTCTGCTTCTGGGAGCCACCTATCTGGGCTCGAAGTCGGCTACTCTGTTAATCTGGCCTTGAGATCAGTGTCTCTCCTGGGCGGGTTCTGATGTGCTGCAATGTCCAGACAATGAAAATGGTGGCTATTGTGGTGGGCGAGTCTCATCTGGCTGCCTCTGGGCTCCCCAGAGATGATGGGCCCACTCCTAAAACACATCTGTCCTCCTGGGGGGCCATGGTCAGCTGAGCTAGGGAGAGCTGTGTGCCAGCTCTCCCCATTGCGTCTGAGGCTCTGCATGCTATGGCTGGTCTCCCGGGACAGTTCCTCTGTTTTAATTTCAAATTATCAAATTGAGAAATAAAATGATGGACAAGTAGAAGTAATGGTTGTGGTCCAGTGGTACAGGGGCAGGGACTCACGGTAGTTCTTGTAACAGAATGCTGGTGATACAGTAACTGGGTATTTGGCATCACTTAAAAGTAGAAACTTGAACCAAAATGTCCAAAAGGAGAGGGGGTATCAAGGTGAAGAGGGGAGGGAGCACGATAGTTCCGGGAGAGAGAGATGGAGGGGAGGGGAGGAGGGGGAGGGAGAAGGATGGGGAGGGGGGGGGGGAGAAGAATGGGGAGGCAGAGAAGAGGGAGGAGGAAGGGGAGAGAGAGGGGAGGGAGGGAGAGAGAGAGGGAGGTGCTTGCCATAGAGATAGGCTGGGATGGGGTGGGGAGGCAGGAGGCAAACAGGGTACATTAGTCATGGGAGATGTACCCTAGTGGAGGAATGGGTATTGGAACACTGTATAACTGAAACCAGATCATGAACAGCTTTGTAACTGTGGATTCTCACAGTGATTCAATAAAAATAAAATGTCATTAAGTGGGGCCAGAGCAATAGCACAACGGGTAGGACATTTGCCTTATATGCAGCTGACCTGGGTTTGATCCCCGTCATCCCATATGATCCTCTAAGCACCGCCAAGAGTTATTTCTGAGTCAGGATTAACCCCTGAGCATCACAGGAAGTGACCCCAAAAAAAATGTCATAAAGTATGTAAACAACAAAAGTGGTAGCAATTTAAGTCACCAGGTATTTATCGTTTTTATCTGCTAAGCCTCATAATAGCTGAGCTAGTCAAATCCTATTACATCTTCTTTGTAGGTAGGCACATGGTGTCTTAGATGTCATAAAGTTCTTGAAGATGTCTGTGTTTTTTTCAGGAAGATAAACTGATGAAGAGGACCTAGATCTCACATCTGTAATCTATTTAGTCTTTTATCTCCAGTACATGTTCCCTCACTTGCAAATTACTTTACCCCACTTTTCCTCTATGAACTCTCATATCTGTGAGGCAAACTTGTATTTACACACATGTGTTTGCCTCAAAAATATCCATTATTCTGTTTAGAACATAAACATGACTGTGGGGGAGAATTTTGATTGCCTGCAATAATTAGTGGTTAATGAATTGTCTTAAGAATTTTATGTGTCCCTTTCTCATGAGTTTGCATGGTAGTCACCTCTTCCCCATTAAAAGGCCTTTCTCATTTGAATTATCTTTATGAATAGATGGCTCTTTGAATTTTCACAGCCGATTTCCTTTACTGTCTTTATTTCATTTTAACAGGGAGACAATTGACACCACAAATAGAGACTAGGGTGATGGGGGCTAGGTCTACCTTTCATGTCTTTTTATATTTTTATCAGTCTCTATCCATTAGTTCACATTTGGGGATGTAGACTCTGAGTGTTGATTTATCAACATCAAGTCCAAATCTCAATGGAAAAGCTCTCCCATAGAGAAGATAATTACTAAAGCAGTGTTGTCTAAAATTGTATCTGAAATTTTTGCGGATAACAGCAATAAAAGTTGTTACACTAAGACTAGAGACCTGAAACAGAAGGACATATTTAAATATTTCACTATATGCTAGGCAGTCTAAGTACTTTTCTATTATAAGAATAATAAATATATGCATTTGCATGATAAAGTGTTTTGAAAGATGCAGAAGAATATATAGCATAGAAGGCAAAATATAATCTTAATTTGCATTTTTCAAATCCATTCACCTAAGAATTCATGTTTCATTTCTCTTTATATATTTACATTTTATATTGTTTTGACATGAAGTTCTAATCTACTATTATTCAATGATACTTATTTTACTTAACACATTTTGAAAAGCTTATAAAAATGTCACTTTATTTAAAATGTCATTTTTTTGCATCACTTCTTTATTGATATGTATATTTTGTTAAAGAAAAGATTTAGGTTTTCTGTTTGTTTTGAACCACATTTGACTGAACTTAGGGTTTACTCCTGGCTTCTCTTTGGGATCATGCCTGGTGGGGTAACGGCACTGTATGTGGTGCCCAGTATCAAACTAGGGTCAGTTGTGTGCAAAACTGTACATTATCCTCTGTACTATCTCTTCAGCCCAAAACCCTAAACACGTATTTGTCCTTAGGAGTCACTGCTAGGCGACATTTCTGTGTGGAAGTGTCGATGCGTTGTGTAGTTGTGTAAACACTGTCAAGTTTCCTTCCGGCATCAGCCTGTGCTTCTTCAGCTGCCTGCCTCATTGTTATTTGAGAAAGACCGTCTCTTGTTTGGCTATTGGTTCTCATTCTCCAGAATGCTCTAATCCTTGTTCTCAACTATAGAGAAATACTTCAGAGAATTTGGCAAAAGTGCCTCAGCTACCACGTGGAGAGGAGTTTTAGCCATCATAAAGGGTCCTACTCTTTCCATAATCAGGACTTTTCTAGGGAAGATGATAATACTTTTAGCTGATGGTTGATTTCATGTCTTTGGGGAAGTGACTTTTCCCATCTAGTTTCATTTTCCTTTGTGTAATATGAAGTAGCTGGACTGTAGGATCTCTTTAACTTTAAATTTTGTCTTGTATTTTATAATAGAACATCATACAGCACATGGCCTAGTTTCAATTTTTTCTTCTACTTGGAATTTCATTTTTCATAGGAAGAACAGATGTGAACTGTCAGGGTTAACCTAATCAGTGGAGTGTGTGACTATAGATGACCTCCATAATCTGCCCTTTTTTTCTCATTTGCCATGTGAAACACACTCTGATGTTTTCACACCATTTCCTAAACATGGACTTGACGGTTACCTATTTTCAGTGTATGCATTTCAACTGTGCATGCTTGCCATTCCTCCTCCGAGATATGCTATACTTTCTGCAGCAAACTTCTACCTGTTGAATATTGGAGCACCTTAATCATGTTCTAATAAAACCAGACTTTCATTCTCTGAAGCTTGTCTAAGAGATGTGCTATCCAGATTTGCTCCCCTAGTTGCAGGTTATTTTCATACAAATAAAGCTCTTCTATTATTTAGCTATTCCTGATAGTTATATCTTATTCCCCAATACTTTCTCTGAGACTTAAGCTGAGTAATCCATTTGATTTTCAGTCTGAATTACTAAGAAGTTGCAACAAGCAGTTTTCTTTTTTTTTTTTTTTTAAGATGGTTCTCTATTTCTATAGTACATTTCCTTTGTCTTCTGGTAAAGGTGTCAGCATTAAAGCCTGTATGGGATGGAGAAAGGATAACCAAATGAGAGGGTATATCCTTCAGTATGGACTATGCAACTCATCTGAAGACACTCTTCTGAGACGAAAGAGCATGGCACACCGAAGCAGGACAACAGGAACAGAATGAACTTGAACCCACTCAAGCTGGATATGTGGTCACATTACTTTAGACCAGGTTCAAACTCTGGATCACTGAACTTCCTAGTAAAGGGACAAATTTGTTTGTCTGAATGTAGTTTCCTCCTTTACAAATTGGTCGAATAATTTCAGCTGGTTGAAAGTCTCAGAACAAATATGTAAAATTTCTGGTGTGAAATAGATACAGAATAGCTGCCTTAAGTACTTGTTGAAGGAAGTCAAGAGCTTAGTGTGTTGCATTCACCGGTCACTTATTACCTAAGGACTTAAGTTACTTCTAGGGTGAGTCACACCCTTGAGTTGAGGTGTTGCACACATCTGTCTTGCTGCCTCCAGAAATTGTTTGCTGCACCGTCTATGACAGAGCTGCAATGCTTAGACACAGTGGAGCTATGAGTTCCAATTCCTAGCATAACTCCATACACAGCTCATGGGATGGCACCCAGGATCAAATTGGCAGCTGCATACCACTTCTTTTAAAAAAATTTTTTGAGGGGTCACCCCTGGTGATGCTCAGCGGTTACTCCTGGCTCTGCACTCCAGGAATTACATTATTCCTAGAGACCATATGGGACGGGGATTGAACCTGGCTCTACTGCATGAAAGACAACCACTTTCTGCACTCTACTATTCCTCAGGCCCCTGTCACACACTTCCTTTTCTTTTTCCCTGCCCCCACAAGACACTTCTTAAGGCAGGTGTTTTAATTGCTATGATATCTCATGCTCCCCTCCCATTTTTTTAAATATTGTGAATTTATATTGATCACCAAAAGTAAAAATGTTTATGATTTGGTCAGTTAAGATTTTATTCTTAACAGTTGTGAGGATCCACATATAATACAAATTTTAATTCATTATGTCTTCAGATGAACTGGTGAAGTAGGAACTGATGAAACTGAGACATCTTCTAAGTAAAAGTGTTTAGAGAATAATAGAAATTTTCCAGAATTTTAATGCTCCTATCTGTATACTTTTATGTATACTTTAGTTCAGTAACTTTATGTATGCTTTAGCTCAGTAACTTATTTATTGAAGCATAATTATATTTCAGCACTGAACTATCTGAGATTCAGAAGTAAATAGGAAATGAATACTTTATCATTTATTTCCTTTTTAGGGGCTTTACTTAGTGGTGCTCAGGACTTACCCCAGATCTGAAATCAGGGATCACACCTGGCAGAACTTGGAGCCCCTTGCGCATGGTTCTGGCCATGTGCAAGGCCAAAGCCCTGCCTTCTGCTCTACATATATGTTCACATTCCATCAGTATGTGTGAGTTGAGATGTATCATCTTTGTTGCATGATGATCCCTTTTTTTTTTTTTTGCTTTTTTGGGTCACACCAGGCAACACTCAGGGGTTGCTCTGGGCTCTTCACTCAGGAATTACTCCTGGCAGTGCTTGGGGAGAGGCATATGGGATGCCGGGGATTGAACCCGGTCAGCCATGTGCAAGGCAAACACTCTCCCCACTGTGCTATTGCTCCGGTTCCCAAATTTCTTTTTAAATTAGCTTCTGTATTTTGCAACAGAAAATGACAGTTTGATGTCTTAAGTCTGAAACAATGATCCCTGGACAGCCATGTAAGTGACTAACAAACACTTAAACACCCTTTCCATTTTTGCCAGTTCTTGTTGTGTTTGGGTGGAAGTGTTTGCAAATACATCAACTCTCAACTGTTCTCATTAATGGTGGTGAACAGAATGTGGGTAGGCAAGGCTCAGTAGCTAAATATTTACAGTGTGCATTTCTGGCTTTGAAGCGTGGTCAAACACAACACCAGCCAGCTTGCCTCTCCCCTCCTGTCTCTCTCCACCTCTTTCTTCCCTCACATGTGCCTTTTTGACAAACCTTTTTCTGGCCACTTCATGATCATTTGATTAAGCCCTCACACTTAATCCTATACCAGGGACTGGGGTGGTGGGGTTTTTTTTGTGTGTGTGTGGTGTGGTGGGGGTGGAGGGGTGGGGAGTGTGTGTGTGTGTGTGTGTGTGTGTGTGTGGAGAGGGATCAAATTTTCTTTGTTCATCTGTGCTTTGACACTTGCGATGTTTGAAGATCTTAGCTATTGTGAATAGTGCTGCAGTGAACTGAGGGAGTACACAAAGCATTTCAAAGTAATGTGCAACTTCTAATCGAGCAAGTGCAGTGTTCAAAGACCTGGAGACAGAAAGGCATTTCATTTGCTGGAAAGTGTGAGTGTGTGTGCGTCCTTTATTTGAATGGATGCAAGGGCTACTCAGCTGTGGCACCTCACAGCCCCTAGCAGACCACTCCGAGGAGTGTAGTTTTTGTCAGTTAGGCAACTAGAAGCCACTGGAAGCTTAAGCAGGGATGAAATATGATTGGGCTTGCCTTCTGGAACGATCACATATTAATCAGTCAGCAAAACGTTGGAGATGGGGGTGAGTCTGCTTTGAGACTCCTGACCCTGTGGCCGTGGTTCAGCCACACTCTAATTCCAGTCAAAAGGAAGGCCCGGAAATGGAAACCGTTGCTCATTGCTGGAGGGTGTTAATAAAAATCTCTTGAGGCCAAAAAAGCCAAATCACAATTTAAAAAGCTCCTTTCCTAGCTGGCAGCTGCTGTGGAGTGACTTGTGAGGTGGGCAACGGGTGCTCTGTCTTCCTGGACAGTATATTGCCTCGCCTCCCCCTCATAAACCTTTCTGTTTATTTTGTGGGAGGGTAAAGTGCCTGACAGACCTCATCCAGGAGGAAAATAAAGAAGCAGGGGCTCTTAAATCTTCAAGTCCCTTAAACCTCCAAACCAGCCTCAGAAACCAATTTGAAAATGAGAAGGTTGGGGACCTTGCGTAGGGTCTGTCCTGCTTCTCTTCTCCCTTCATTTCTCCTCTGCCTCTTCCTCAATTTTCATTTCGGAGTCCTGCTTCCCAATGGATCAACATTCTCATATTGCCGAAACCTCACGTTACATTTCCCTAGGGCCAGCCTGCCCTTTCAAGAACTTCCCACCTTTCAAAATTACTTCTGTACATTTCTAGTTACAGCTATTAAACTCCTCCTGGGGCTGAACCCAAATATGTGTTAGGAGGGCAGCAATTTAATTAAGTAGCATCCCACTAAGGTATAAATTGCAGAGCCCCTAGCCCCATCTCTTCCAACCTTCTCAGGTATATTAGAAATGTAATAAAAAACAAATCTCTTATTAAATAAAGTAATGTAGTAAGAATCTTCCAAATGCAGGTTATATTTCAGGATCTAAAAACATGCTTTCTTGGCAATCACTGTACTTTTCACTCAGTTTTTGTGTTGATGCTGTACATTGGTATCTTTAGCAATTTTTTCCCAACATTTGGGTTCCTACCTATCAGCACCCATAGTTGGTTTTTTCCTTTACTTGGGGTTTATTGGTCTGAGATTACTACACACCTACGTTCTCTCTCTCTCTGTCTCTCTCCCACCTCTCTCATTCCAATGACATTTTATTTCACAGCAATGGTGCAAAAAATGTGAACATATAATTAGAAGAGAAAGTGAGGCAGAGATATCAGTGAATTTGCATTATCAGCATCCAGAAGAGGAAATATAGATGGTTTCAAAACTATTCATCCGTAACATTAGAATATGCAGGAGAAAACAATATACCATACCAAAAAATGCAACAAATTCATGTTTCAATATAAAGTTCAGACCAGAAGATGGGGACATTTTAATTGTGGTATGTTATGTAGTTCTCCGTGTTGTCTATAAAATGTGTGGTCAGAACAGATGGCTTATATTCCCTTTAGATATAATTGGTACTTACTGTAATGGACCTCTTGTGGGGATTTGACCTTGTGTAGTAACATTAGTTTACATACAGTTTAGATTCTCAGTTGCTCTGTTGTATGGCAAAGCAAGGATCTCCCCAACAGTGAGAAAATCAAAACAAAAAATAAACAATAACCACTTATTTTTGATCCAAAAGATATGGGTTTATTTCTGACTTCTTTGCTTAGAACATTTTACACTCTGACTTATTTGTAAAAAACAAGGAATGACTTTGTTTCCTTATCTATGAATTAATGCCAGTAATTTCTTTTTCCCCAATATTAGAAATAGAAGAGTTATACAGCAGCCAGCATTTCCTTTTCAAGAGCAGTTTGGTTCTGAAAGTCATTCATAACCCAATCTTATGTTATTTGATGGTTTCTGAGGGAGACACAGACAGATGGTGATTGAGATAGTTTCTTTATTTTGGATTTTATAGAAAATCCAGTTAATCCAGGACCTCAATTAACTGTACCTGGTTTTCTTTTTTAGAAAATCATATAAGGGAAAATTGTGTTATAATTCTTAGAAAGAATGGTGAAGTAAATATAAGGTAAATATAATATAATATATAGTGAGGTACTCATAATACTTTAATCTAATGAGATAATAAGTCCTAAATGTTTTCCCCTTTAAGGCCCTCAGGGAATTAGCAAGAGGGCATCATCTACCAAGACAAAGAGTGATTTCAAAAAGCAGGTACATGCTCTGGGTATCAACTATGTCAATAGGAGCAGAATGAAAGTGAAGGTAATGACATTTTTAAAAATTCTGTCTGTTCAAGGCACAGATGATCTTTGATCTTCCTGAGTTTTACCTATCATGGAAAACATTGTCCCGAGTGTACATACTCCTATTCCTTCCCTGATCGAGGAAAGACTGATTGACAAGCATAGGTTTCCCATCATAGACCAATGTGCTGATATCAGGCAGGAAGGAGAAGTGCTTTGACCCCAACTCCTTGGGAGCAGAGCCCCGGGAGAGGCCAAGTTTACTTTACATGGATGGAATTGGCTTACTAGGGTTTCTACCACCTTCTTCCTTCACGTCACAGAGTTCGGACGTCACCTTGATGTTAAAGAAGTCACTCAGGTCAGGGCTCTCCCTGAACTCATTTATACTGTTTGCTCTCCCTGTTTACTCACATTGGCAGGAAATCATTTGTGATCTCCTACTGTTATTTCTATGTGGCTAGCATACTGAAAGCAGCAATGCCTCTTTGGGATCAGGAGCTCTGTGGCTAAATCTCTTTATCTCTTGACTGTTGAGTTCTTGAATCAGAATATAAACTTTCTTTTTCACTTTGTGCTTCCAGTATGGTATTGGACTAAGCTGACACTCAATGCTTTCTTCTTGTAGAACTTTTTCTTGAATTCAATTGGTCTTTTTTCTGCAAAATTATCTTACTAATGATCCATTCAGAAGCAAATCAGTTATCTGTTTGGTAAGTGTAAGAAGCTGGGAAATGGACTGATCTTTATATATCTGACACAATCATGATGCTGAAAGAGGATATAGATGGAGGATGAGGTCGTAATTCCTCAGGATATGCCAGGAAGGAGAAAGTAGCTGAAAAGTTTTCTTGGTGGTGGAGAGACACTGTTTTGTTACTGGCTATTTATATTCATTACAAGGCACCTACAATTGTCCCAATCCCAGATCCATGTAGTTGTTGCCTGGAAGACCCTTATAAACATTCTGGTTAAATTTTCCTCCAACAACTGAGGGCATTGAGGCCAAGGAGCTTAGAGGGTGACTAATCTTAAAATTGTTGGGGAGAGTAACTTTTTCTTTCTTTCTTTTTTAAATAAGTTCAGAGTTTGGGTGAAGTATTTCAAGACCCATAACAGCAATGTGCGTCTGACAGACAACTGACGAGCTTTGAGAGATTTGTTCTTTTCTGGAAGTTAATATTCTCCAGGGAATATGATTATTTAGCTGTTTCCTTCTCCATGAGGCATGTGTCTAAATATGAACCACTGAATGTGAGTTAAAATTGTACAGCAACACTCCCAATAGTACACTCAAAAAAAAAAAAACTCCTAACACCATTCTCTTAGTTTCATTTCTTTCACTTTTCTCTGGTTCTAATTCAAGGGCTGCAACCATTAGCAAAACAAGATAGCAGAGAAATGAGAACTACAGCTTACTCCTGAGATAAAAAAAAAAACTATTTTATGGTCTGAGCGTAGATAGGGCACTTACTTTTGCATGTGCCAATCCGGTTCCATTCCTGGCATCCTATATGACACCCTGAGTACTGCCAGGAGTAATATCTGTAGGGCAGAGCCAGGATAACAATACCTCCACCCTGTACCCCAGCTCTGCTAGGTGTGGCCCCACAACCAAACCAATGAACAAAGATATTATGACCTTGAATATATATGCATAACTCTAAGAATTTTCTTAGATAAGCAAAACTTCAATCTGAATATTTTTTGTCGGTAAAACTGGAAAAGTACCCTCTCATCTAACTCTAAAGGATAACACCTTATGCGATTAATGGAGAAACGAAACAATTATTTTTTTTTAACGAAATAATTATTAAAATTATTCATGCAACATTCGACTCAAAGGATCCACAACACTCAGTATGTTTGAAATGTCACGTGGCGGTAGTGAAGGGCTCTGGGGGGTGTGGCCAACTTGGCGGAGGTCAGCCCAGTGTGAGCAGTGGCCACTGCATGCTGGCCCCTCCCAGAGGCCGGGCAGGACCACTCAGCAGTGCTTGGTGTCTGCCCGGGAGCCTGGACTCGATTGTGGCGTGGTTCCTTCCTGGGCTGTGTCGTCACTAAGCGCTGGGTAGAATGCAGCCTCCTGCCTTGTTTATGTCGTAGGGGGGAGATCACTGGCCGGACCTGCAAGGAATGAGCCGTCAAACAGCATTACCTACTCGATGTTCAAAGCGTGCAACAGCCCAGAGGGTGCCTGCTGTGACCTGCAACAACCGCGCCCACCTGTAACTTAGCCAGTCTTTTTAAGTGTCCGGGTCTGCCCTGACTATGTGCTGCCACCCATTCTTCAGTGCCATAATGGCCATTTTGTTTGCAGCAACTGCCGCCCCTAAGCTCATGTTGCCCCACCTGCCGGGGTCCCTTTGGGATCCATTCGCAACTTGGCTATGGAGAAAGTGGCCAATTCAGTGCGTTTCCCTTGTAAATACGCCTCTTCTGGATGTGAAGTAACAATGCCACACAAAGAGAAGGCAAAGCACGAAGAGCTCTGCGAGTTTAGGGCCTTATTCCTGTCCGCCCTGGCACTTCCTGTAAGTGGCAAGGTTCTTTGTCGGCTATCATGGACCATCTGGACGCATCAGCATAAGTCCATTACAACCCTACAGGGAGAGGACATACTTTTCCTCGCTACAGCCATTGATCTTCCTGGTGCTGTGGACTGGGTGATGATGCAGTCCTGTTTCGGCTGTCACTTCATGCTCGTTTTGGAGAACAGGACAAATGTGGTCAGCAGCATTTCTTTGCAATTGTGCAGCTGATAGGAACACACAAGCAAGCTGCC
>JAJIBD010034412.1:0-16022 GCA_021461705.1 Cryptotis parvus | reverse complement strand
GAGCCTGCCTGCATTGCCACGCACGTTCCTGCCAGCCTCTTCTGGCGCCGCACCGCAGTGTGTGAGCCCCAACACATCCGTGGACCCCCAGGCATCAAGCGGCGACAGGGCAGGGGACGGATGTTCTTTTCTGGGGGTCACACCCGGCGACGCTCAGGGGTTCCTCCCTGGCTCTGCACTCAGGAGTTACTCCTGGCGGTGCTCGGGGACCCTATGGGATGTTGAGAACTGAACCGCCGCATGCCTGCAAATAGCATCATTCACCTCCGCACTGTACTCTCACTCCCGCCTCAGGAATGAACATTTTTTATGGGGTGCTTCAGGCATGAGGGAGGCGAGTTTTCCAAGCCTCTGCCTGCAGGGGTTAAGGCCCTGGCCTGGCTTCCAGCTGATCCCGGCCCTGTCCTCCGCCTCTGAGCACTGCCAAGAGCCGCTCTTGAGCAGAGCCAGGAACAGCCCCTGAGTGCCGAAGGGTGACTCGAGTTCTGAAGAGACACAGAGTCTGTGGATCCCCCCGACAGCAGTTGCCCGTGGGGGCCCGGCGGAGTGGGGCGCCCGGAGGATGCCCCAGCCCCAGTACCTGAGTCCGAGATGTCGTCCCAGTATGGAGAGTCAAACTCGTACTCGGCCTTCAGAATCTGCTCGAAGAGTTTGGCGCCATTCTCGTCATAGAACGGGGGTAGCCGCAGAGCCTGCCGGGAGAAGCCCCCCCCGCATCAGCTCAAGCCCACCCAGGGCCCCAGGGGAGCGCGGGACCCCAAGAAGGAGCCGGTCCGGACTTTCTTTTTTTTTTTTTTTTTTTTTTGCTTTTTTTGGGTCACACCCAGCAATGCTCAGGGGTTCTCCTGGCTCTGCACTCAGGGAATTACTCCTGGCGGTGCTCGGGGACCATATGGGATGCCGGGATCGAACCCGGGCCGACATGGGCCAGCCGCGCAAGGCAAACGCCCTACCCGCTGGGTTATCGCTCCGCCCTCGGGTCCGGACTTTCTGCTGCTGCAGTGCCACCCGCTGCCCTCCAGGGCCTGGGCACGCACTCACTAGACCCTGTTGCCGCCACCCCTCGCAGCTGTCCAGCTCCGGGTCCAGCTGATGCTACTTTATGGGCTATTGAATCACTGACCGCCCCACCCCAGCAGTGTGGCCGCCCCCCCCTGACAGACACACGGTTCCTTTAGCTCAGCCGAAAGGGGCTGAAGGAGGCCTTGGCTTGGCGCCCACGTGGGGGAGGGATGTGGGGAAGGGGAGCCCGCCCCACTCACAGGATGTAGGGATGACACCGATGGACCAGCAGTCCACAGCCTTGCTGTAGGGCTTCTGGGCCAGGACCTCGGGGGGCTGAGAGGGAAGGGGATGCGCTGCTCACCAGGCCGCCCGGCCCTCCTGCTCTCTGCGCCCAGCCCGCAACCCGGCCCAGGGCCCTCCGCACCCACGTAGCCGGGTCCCGCAGGCCGTGGACAGCACGCTGCTGGCGCCCTCCATCTTGACAGGCCAAAGTCGGAGATCATGATCTTGGCATCCTCGTCCGGGCTGTCGTAAAAGCAGGTTCTCGGGCTGCGAGGGTGCGGGAGACGGGCCGCACCTCAGCAGAAGCCGAGGGGCCCCCAGACACTTGGGGCTTCCTGGCTGCCGTCCACGCCAGAGGCCCAAGGGAGGTCAAGGAGAGTCTCAGGGAAATTAAGAGTACTGAAAGGGGGGGAGGCGATAGCCCAAGACGTGTAGGGCATTTGCCTTGCATGCGGTCGAGCCAATGCCGACCGGAGTCTGATCCTCGGTATCCCATATGGTCCCCCGAAGCACCGTAGGAGTAATTCCTGAGTGTAGAGCCAGGAGTAACCCTGAGCATCGCGGGTGACTCAAAAGCCAAAAAAAATAAAATACTGAAAAGTATGAAAACCTGGGAAGGTGGGTTCAACTTTCCATACTTTTTTTTTTTTTTTTTTTTTTTGTGGGTCACACCAGTGATGCTCAGGGTTACTCCTGACTCTGTGCTCAGGAATCAGTCCTGCCACTGTGTGAGGGACCTATGGGATGCCGGGGATCGAACCCGGGTCGGCTGAATGCAAGGCAAACGCCCTACCCGCTGGACTATCGCCTCCGGCCCCTAGAAACTTTTTTTTAATTTGGGGCCACACCCGGTGGATGCTCAGGGTTATTCCTGGCTCTGTGCTCAGGGATTCTTCCAGGCAGGGCTCAGCGGGCCTGCTGGGGTGCCAGGAATCGAACCTGGGCTGGCCATGTGCAAGGCAAATGCCCTCCCGCTGTGCCATATCTCTGGGCGGAGGCTCGGAGAGGCCCCACACAAACGCTCTTGCAGCCCTGAAAGTCAGCACCGGAGCCCAGCCTCGATCTGCCACATCTCTGCCAGGCCAGGGCAGGCGACACCCCACATGCCAAGGGGGCGGTCTGAGGCCTCAGGACGAGCGGGGCAGCGTCCCCACAGCTGCTCTGCAGCAAGGCCGGGCCTCTGGCTGTCTCAGCCACGGGTGCCGCCCAAAGCAAGGAGTGGCTCAGATGACCAGAAACAGGCACAGAAGCAGTGGGGGGTGAAGAGGGACCCCCGTGACCGGGGGCCGCAGATCTGCCACTTAAAGGTCAGGAAGCAGCCGAGGTGGGCCCCCTCCGACCTGCAGAAGGGGCAGCGCCCCAGGTCACCCGGCCAGGACACGGCAGAGGGCCCGCACACCCCACCTTGAGGTCGCGGTGGACGATGCCCAGGTCGTGGAGGTACTTGACAGGCGTCCAGCACCTGGCAGATGAGGCGGCTGGCGTCCCGCTCCGTGTAGAAGCCCTTCTCCACGATCCGGTCAAAACAGCTTCGCCTCCAGAAACGCTACCATGGGGGGACAGGGGCGGTCAGGCCACCGCAGGGCTGTGGAGCGGTGAGCGACGGGGAGGGGTGAGACTCACAGCTGCATGACGAGATAGAGGTGGCCCGACTCTCGTGGGATGTCGCCCAGGGCGACGATGTTGGGGTGCTTGATCCTAAGCGGGGAAATGGCCGCAGCTTTGGGGCCACACCCAGCAAGCTCAGGGCTGACTCCTGCCTCTGTGCTCGGCCACACCCAGCAAGCTCAGGCTGACTCCTGCCTCTGTGCTCGGCCACACCCAGCAAGCTCAGGGCTGACTCCTGCCTCTGTGCTCGGCCACACCCAGCAAGCTCAGGCTGACTCCTGCCTCTGTGCTCCGGCCACACCCAACAGAGCTCAGGGCTGACTCTGCCTCTGTGCTCGGCCACACCCAACAGAGCTCAGGGCTGACTCCTGCCTCTGTGCTCCGGCCACACCCAACAGAGCTCAGGGCTGACTCCTGGCTCTGTGCTCGGCCACACCCAGCAAGCTCAGGGCTGACTCCTGGCTCTGTGCTCGGCCACACCCAGCAAGCTCAGGGCTGACTCCTGGCCCTGTGCCGGGCGCCACACCCAGCAAGCTCAGGCTGACTCCTGCCTCTGTGCTCAGCCACACCCAGCAAGCTCAGGCTGACTCCTGGCTCTGTGCTCAGGCCACACCCAGCAAGCTCAGGGCTGACTCCTGCCTCTGTGCTCGCCACACCCGCAAGCTCAGGGCTGACTCCTGGCTCTGTGCTCGGCCACACCCAGCAAGCTCAGGGCTGACTCCCTGCCTCTGTGCTCTGCCACACCCAGCAAGCTCAGGCTGACTCCTGGCTCTGTGCTCGGCCACACCCAGCAAGCTCAGGCTGACTCCTGGCTCTGTGCTCACGGAATCACCCCTGGTGGGGTTCAGGGACCCTTGGCAGTGCTGGGGATAGACCTCAAGTGGGTGCACTTGCAATTCCTGCACCCTCCCGCACTGTCCAGCCGAGCAATGAGCCAGTTCCCAGCCTTGCACAGTTCATCTGCCTCAGGTGACCCAGCCGCCGCAGACGTGGGCAGACGCCATGAAGCTGGTTCCAAAGCAGTGAGAACGGCTCTCACAGTGAGCCTTGTTAGAACATACGTGAAGCCAGGGGCTAGGCTCCTGGGTGGGCACGGGTCCTGCCACCCCCAGCCCTCTCTTGACCTCCTTCCCCCACCATTCCCACCCCTGCTGTGGAGTTGTGGGTGACTGGAAGGGAGGGAACAGTCTCTTTCATTTGCTGTTTGTTTGGGGCCAAACCCAGCGGTGCTCAAGGGTTACTCTTTTTTTTCTTTCTTTCTTCTTTTTTTTTTTTTTTTGCTTTTTGGGTCACACCCGGCGACGCTCAGGGCTTCTCCTGGCTCTGCACTCAGGAATTACTCCTGGCGGTGCTCAGGGACCCTACGATGCCGGGATCAAACCCGGCCGGCACAGGCCGGCCGTGCAAGGCAAAACGCCCTACCCGCTGGGCTATCGCCCGGCCCCTCAAGGGTTACTCTTGGCTCTGTGCTCAGAGGTTACTCCTGGCAGTGCTCGGGGACCATATGGGATCCGGGATCGAACCCAGGTCGGTCGTGTGCCAGGCAAGCGCCCCCGCATTTCACTGTCGCGGGGGTTCTCTGCTCACTTTCTGCAGGAGCAGGTTTCCGTCCTCCTGGGCTGCTGGCCGCCGACCTTATCAGGGGTCAGCAGACAGGTTTCTCACCTGCTTTCCTAGGCTCTGGGGACCAGAAGTGGGGTCCAGCCGTCCTGCCAGCTCCAGGTCAGGGGCCGGCTTGGGCCTGAAGTGACCCCACAGAAACACTTGAACACTCTGAGCCAGGAGTGTGGCACATACCCACACACCAGGCACTTGAAATACGGACCGTGGGCGCTCCCCACAAACCTTGACAGACTGTCACCCCACTTTATAAAAGCGACTTGGGGCTCGGAGGGGGCTGGTTGCCCAGAGCAGGGCAGGGCTGCGGAGGCGGGCTGGGCTGGGCTGGCGGCCGCACGCGGACTTGTGCAGGACGGCACCTCGTTGTCCATGCTGCCCTCCTTGCCCTCCAGCGCCTTCTTGGAGATGCACTTGATGGCCACCAGCCTGGCGTCCTCTTGTCCTCGGCCAGGATCACCTCCTGGAAGGCCCCGCTGCCGGGACAGGGGCTGTGAGGAGGGGTCCCCAGCTTCTCTCCAGCCTCTCCCCGCCCGGTTGCTGCCTCCACCTCTGGAACCCAGATCTTCCCGGACCACTGGGGCCAGGAAGGACATGTGAGCCAGGCAGGCCGCGCCCCGCCGGAGTGGGCTGTGCCTGGCCACAGTAACTGGGTCATGGGACGCAAGCCTGGTCACTGGAATTTGGAGAATGAGGTGCCCGGTCCTGTAAGCTGCTAGAATGCAGGCGGGATCAAACGTGCAGGCTCAGCCTGCTCGGGAAGGAACCAGTCAGAGGCACCTGGGCACATGGCGCTGAGCCCGCCGTGCCTGAGGTTTGCCCTGAGCTCTGCGTTTGTGCCCGGCTGGTGCCTTTCTTGCTAACGTCTTGTTGACGCCTGGCTCCAATACAGCCACGGAAACCTCAAAAAGAACCAGCAGCAGCACCAGGGCAGTTCGAGGAAAGGCCGAATTTAGACACCCCACCCCGAAATCTCCATGTGAAGCAGCCTTGAGGAAGCCCACTAGGAAGAAAACACGCCCTCGGCGTGGGGCCTCGCCCCCCCGGCCTTGGAGTCTGGGCTCTCCCCGCTTTCCCTGGAGCACAGTCCAAGGGGCCTCTGTCTCCCCGGGTCAGAGAGCAGGTCCGAGTTATTTTGGGATTCAACTCTGCAAACAGAGCCATGCCTAGCTGCCGAGCCCAGGCCAGAGCTGCCAGCGCTTGGCAGGAACTTGGATCAACGGAAGAACTTGGGATAAACGAAGGCTTTGTTCTGCCCCGCGTCCTTCCTCTCCTGAGAACCCAGCGCTGTGGCCGGGGCCATGGCAGCTCCGCCCGCTGTCAGGCTGAAGGAAGAGTCCGAGCCTGTCCGGTGCCTGGCCAGGCCTGGCCACCCTGGAGCCCGCTGGGCGGGAGGAAAGAGGAAGTGGGGAGCTGCTGACCGGGGCCAGTGCTGCCCTGGGCTCGGCCTCCCCAAGTCCAGCCGCCAACTCAGGAAGCCCCCGTTCTCCGCCACGCCACACTCACGTTCCCAGAACATCACGGAAGTCATAAATGTCCCGAATGTTGTCCGCCTGCTTCCAGCTGGGGCTGTCCACAGCCCCCCGGCATGGCCCACGGCCCCTTGGCTCCAGCCAGGGCTCCTGGGAAAGGAGAGAGAGGAGGGGGACAGCTCGAGAGGCGCCCCTGGGGCGGAGCCTCAGTGACATGGATGGTGGGCTTCCCTCTGGACTCGGCTGACAGGATCCTCCAGCACACAGCATTCAGTCACCGCCCACGGAACGCATCATTCATTCACCCACGGAACGCATCATTCATTCACCTACGGAACGCATCATTCATTCACCTGAACGCATCATTCATTCACCCACTGGAACACATCATTCATTCACCTGGAACACATCATTCATTCACCTGAACACATCATTCATTCACTCACCCACAGAATGCATCATTCATTCACCCACAGAATGTATCATTCATTCACCCACAGAACGCATCATTCATTCACCTACGGAACACATCATTCATTCACCACGAACGCATCATTCATTCACCCACGGAGCATCATTCATTCACCTAAACACATCATTCATTCACTCACCACGGAACACATCATTCACTCGCCCGCCCGCCGAGCACACACCCACCCACCTGCCGGCTACACAACAACAGCCATTGCAGTCCCCGGCACCCAGAGAGTATCTGGTGGCCGCGACGTTCTTCACTCAGCAAAGTCTTTCCGCCCTTCCACTCACTGGGTCATTCACTGTTCAGTGCTGCCTCCCCAAATCCCAGCACCTGGGTGCCGGCCCTGGCCTGCAGGGATACAGCCCAGATGCCCCAGAGCTGCTAGCGGGATGGCTGAAGACCCTGACATTCCTGAGGCCCAGCTCCCTTGAGGGTTTCGAGTCTGTCTCTGCTCTGCCCTAGTCCCTCCCGGAAATCAGCTTTCCGGTGGCCTGGGCCTCCAGCTGTATCTCAGCACATTTTTTAAATAGCTCCTGCTCTGTTCCCAGGGCAACAGCAGCAGCAGCTGGAGCTCCCTGGCCTCCCACCCCCTTCGACTTCCTCTAAGTGCCAAGCACCCTGAGAGATGGTCCCACCCAGCTGCCTGCTCCTGGCCTCTTGGGACCCGCCACAGCCCCCCACCTGACACCTCCATCTCACCATGTGGGCGGGAGCTTGGTCCCCGTGGCTGCGGGCGACTGGGGAGGCTGAGGCCATGGACCGAAGTGGGTCCAGAGTTGCCCAAGTGGATCCTACTCAGGGACCCCGTGTCCGGGTGAGTGGAGGCCCCTCCTGCAGGCAGTCAGGACCAGACTGTCCTCTCGACCCACCCCAGACCCAGAGGGTGAGGCCCAGCCTGGGGCCCTGGGCCTCGGTGGTGCTGCTGTCCTCTCTGTTTCCTGTCCTGGGGACAGGGGCCTCTGCCTGTGGCCCCGGGTGTCAGTCCCAGGAGGCTGCGGCTGAGTGGGACCCTGGCCACCCACCCCAGGGGCAGGAACTGCTAGAAAGCGCTTGATGGTCAGCACCTACGGCTGAGTTTGGAAACACCGGGCGGCCTTGGCTGCCTGAGTCCCAAACACTCTCACCCCACGCACCCACGTACCTGGTCACCCACACATCCACACCAATCCTTACCTCCAAAGCCGACACTGGCCCGCAGCCGCACAGCGTCGCGCCCTCACGCACCCTCACGTCTACACAGTGCTTCCACCAGCGCCCTCCCACAGAGACCAGTGCGCAGGCCCGGTGTGAAAGGCACGCGTGGCCTTGGCGGGGCGGCCAGCCTCACCGGCTCTCCTCGTTCCCTCCTAACACAAGCCTGTCCCCGACCCTACTGGGGGCCTTTGAGCCGGCGAGAAACACGCAACATCTGGGCACGTCTGTGCTCTTCTGGACCTAAACGGCCCGCAGACCCCGCCCAGGACGCGCGCACCCCACCCCACATAACCCACCGGACGGAGACGCCTCACTCGCCCTGGTCTTGTGCTGGAAAGTCGGAAGCTCCCAGGGCCCTGACATCTGGCCCGCCCGGCGCACACCCCCTCTACGCCCTCGTGGGCGCGCCTGGCGCCTGCGGCCGGGGGGGCGAGGCCCAGCCCTGCCCATGCAGCGTCCAGCCCTGCCGCGCACCGGTGCCCGCCTTGGGACGACCCCGCGAGGCCGGGGCGCAGGAGCGCGCGCGCTCCTGGCTTGCCCCGCGCGGGGCCGCTGGAGGCCAGTCCGAGTCCGCGGCCTGCAGCGCGCCTGCACCCCGCGCTCCGCTGGGCCCCGCCGCTCGGCTCCTGCCTGCCGCCCGCCGCCGCCGGCTCTGATGTCAGGGAGGTGGAGCCTCGTTTAGGGACCGCGCGCGCTGGGCAGGGGCGGCAGCTGCACCCCCGGCTTCTCAGCACTATCTGCGCCCCATTCCACAGGGGCAAGCGCAACTGAGCCCCTGCGCAGGCTTAGACTGGGCCAGGGCTACCCCCAGAGGCGGACTGGGTCTTGGGACCCCACCCCCTCGGTGCCTAACCCAGGGGCGCAGGAAGAATCGAAGGGGGTGGGAGGGGGGCTGGAAGAGAGGATGGGGCCGTTTCACAGAAGACTGAAATGGGCTGTGCCCAGGGCTGGGTTCCTTGCGCGCTGGCACTGTAGGCTGCGGGAAAGTTAAACCCAGATCCCAGGACCTGGGCTGGGGCCAAAAAAGGGACTGTCCACGTGACCGGGCAGGAGCCAGGGCAGTGGCTGGGGGGCCAAGAAGGGCTCCATGCCTGGCGGCCGGCAGAGCCAAGGGGACCTGCTGGAGCTCTGTCGCAAGGCCACCCTTGGGGGAAATGCAGTCTGGGGGAGGGCGAGGTTGAGGGACCTTTCAGGCAGCCCCCTGACTGGTTGTGCCCTCCTCCTGTGATGGTCCAGCTCACTCAGGCCTCTCCTTCCTCCAAGGGACTCTCAGGCCCGTTGAACAGACACAACAGGGGCCTGGGAACCCTTAGAAGAACACTGGTGGAGCCCTGGACCCAACTGAGACTGACAGCTCATCATTCATTCACGGAGGCTGGGAAGGGAGGGAGGAAGGAGGGAGGGAAGGAGGAAGGAGGGAGGGAAGGAGGGAGGGAGAAAGGAAGGAAGGGAGGGAGGGAGGAGGAAGGAGGGAGGAAGGAAGAAGGAAGGAAGGGAAGGGAGGGAAGAAGGCTGAGGGAGGGAAGGAGGAAGGAGGGAGGGAAGGGAGGAAGGAGGGAGGGAAGGAGGGAGGGGAGAAAGGAGGGAAGGGAGGGAGGGAGGGAGTGGAAGGAAGGGAGGGAGGAAGGGAGGGGGAGGAAGGAGGGAGGGAAGGAGGGAGGGAGAAAGGAAGGAAGGAAGGAGGGAGGAAGGAAGGAAGGAAGGGAGGAAGGAAGGAAGGAAGGAAGGAGAGGAAGGGAGGGAGGGAGGGAAGGAGGGAGGGAGGGAGGGAAGGAGGGAGGGAGAAAGGAAGGAAGTGAGGGAGGGAGGAAGGGAGGGAATGTGAAGGAGGGAGGAAAGAAGGAAGGGAGGGAGGAAAGAAGGAAGGTAGGGAAGGAGGAAAGAAGGAATGAGGGAGGGAGGAGGGAGGGAGTGGATGGCAGGCGGAAGGCAATATGGGTGCCAGACCCGTGTTCCCATGGCGGGCTGGTTAGGCTCTCTAGGAGCCCGGCAGTCACGGCCCAGCCGTCCTCCAGGGCCCAGCGCTGCAGCAGGTTGGGCCAGCAGAGACCCCCCGCGCTGAGCGCAGTGAAACAAGCCGGTCATAAACAGGTTCGAGTGGCCTCCTTGTCCAGGGCGGCTGTTTAGGCCTCTTCCCCTACCCTCCTCAGCCTGGGCTCAGGCACTGAGGACGGGCTCCAGGAGAGAGCGCCGGCCTCGCCCAGGCGGACCTGGCTTGGCTCCCCAGCACCAGATAAAGGCATTGGGGGGCCGAGGGGCCAGTCCAGCAGGTGGTCACCTTCCTCGGGGACTGTAGGAACCTGCTTCCCCCCCAACACTACCAGGGCCCGCAACCTCCCCGCCAAGCACCTTCTCCCCACTCTCCCCAACACACTGGAGGAGGGCAGGGGTCCTCTGCTCCCCTCTCACCCCTGCCGAGCCCCCAGTTCCCGCCTACTCGTTTGCCTTCAGGAGTTCCTGGAGGCGGTTAGGCTTTCTCCTTAAAACCAGCACATCCCCATCTTAAGAAATACTGGGAAGGGGCCGGAGTATAGCCTGGCGGGTAGGGCGGCTTGCCCATGCCGCCCAGGTTCGATCCCCGGGTATCTCATATGGTCCCCCGAGCACCGCCAGGAGGTAATTCCTGAGGCAGAGCCAGGAGAAACCCTTATACTGCCAGGTGACCTAAAAAGCTAAAATAAATAAATAAATAAATAAATAAATAAATAAATAAATAAATAAATAAATAAATAAATAAATACTGGGAAAAAAGTTTAAAAAAGACTGATGATGATAGCTCCAGCGGGGTGGGTGTTTGCTTTGCACGCTGCTGGCCTATGCCGCCCGGGTTCAATCTCCGGGTATCCCATATGGTCCTCTCAGCACCGCCAGGAGTGATTCCTGAGTGCAGAGCCAGGGAGAAAACCCCGAGTGTCACCGGTGGTACCTAAAAAAGGAAAAAAAAAAAAAAATATAAAAAAGAAATACTGGGAATAGAATATGGAGATATACAGCAGATGCTACATCATACTCGGCTTGACTGAAACTTCATCCCGGCATCCATATATCGTCCTTGAGCAATTTGTGAGTACTGAGTATAGAGCTAGAGTGAACTTTGCATACCAAACTGAAATTCAACTGTACAAACAAACAAACAAACAAACACAAAAGAATAACCAGAGAAGTCAGAGCTAGACAGCCTTGCGAGGCTCAGGCCATGCTCAGGGGTAGTTTGGTTTTGTATCGGGTTCAGTCCCAGGTACTACATATGGTCCCGCCGGCTTCCAGGAGCGATCCCTGAGCACCACCAGATGTGGGCCCGACCCCAACCCCCAGTTAAATAAAACAATGAAACAGTAAGGTCTCTTTATACCTTTAGCTGGTTGAGTTTTTTAAAATCCATTACTCCTGAGCTAATGTTGTTTGGCCAGTGTAACAAAGCCATAAACAGTACAAAAGTTACATCAGTACAAAGTAACTATAGTACACTTAGTTACAACAAAATACACTTACAACAGGGCAACAAGTTACAGAAGTACACGCAGTAACAAAGCACACTGAGTAACAAAGTAGCAGTACAGAGTTACAGCAGGGTAAACTACGTTACAGCAGCTTCCCGTTTATTGAGGATTGTTCTGCCACGAGGTCGCTGTCCGTGTGGCGGTCCCTGGTGCCACCCAGCCTTGCCTTCCCTCCCGCCTCACCAGCCACTATTTTTTTTTCTCTTTGGGTCACACTTGCAATGGCTTAGGGTTTCTCCCTGGCTCACCTCTCAGGAATTACTCCTGGCGATGCTCGGGACCGTATGGGATGCCAGGGATGGAACCTGGGTCAGCCATGCAAGGTAAACTTCTACCGCTGGGGCTAGTCGCCCGGCTCCCACCTGAGACGCTTAATTGTAAAAAGTAGTACAGGGTCCTGGGTGGTTGTAAGTTTCTGCCTTACAGCGCGTGAGGCCGAAAAGTCCCAGCCTAGAGTCAGTGTCGGCACTGCCCCTGGGGCTTTGCTGTGTGGATGCCAGTGCTGTGAACCCAACGGCCAAGCCCCAGGCCTGCGCCTCAGGACTCTAGGAGACCCACGGCAGACACTAGGCAGCGCCGCCTGGAAGGCCTCAGACACACACAGTGCTGAGGCGTCTGTGGGGCAGTCACCAGGCGCACCATCTGACGGTCGCCACCCAGCGCTGCCATGACAACAAAGGAAAGACCAGACCGGGCATGGAATGAGCTGACAGACAACTTGGGCCCTGGGCCCACCCACCTGGGGCAAGGCTCACGCGCCGCCTGGTGGCCTCCAGCGGCCGGCCCCCGCAGCTCAGCCCTTAGGCCTGTGGCACCTTTAGGGGCGGCTTCTACCGCCCAAAGCATCCTCGGTCCTCTCCTCAGCGGCTCAGGAGCCTGGGCCAGTTGTCTCAGTCAAGGCGCGGGTGCTAGAGTCACGCCTCGTAAAGTTAACTGGATTATTTTGATTCCTGGGTCTGCGGTACAGCTATCGTGCTCAGGCTCACTCTGCTGGTGCTCGGAGACCCTAAGTGGTGACAAGGATTGAACCCATCAAGCCTCCCCTCTCGCCCGAGGTTGAGAAGGGACAATTCAGCAAGCGCCGCTTCCCCCACAAGGCCAGTCCGTGCTGTGGCGGGGCCCCTGCTAGGAGATGATGGGTCAGGTGTTACTAACGACAGTATGGCTGGCGGGCACTTCCCTGGGCACGGTTTCACCCCTGTTTGATCCCCTGACACTGAATATGGTTTCTACGGCACCTCCTGGAATCACCCTTGAGCACACAGCCAAGACAGTCCTGAGGGCAGAGCCGCTTCCCTGCGCTCTAACCCAGGATACCCATACGTGCCCCAGCCCACGTGTGTGATCCCTGAACACAGCCAGGAAAAGTCCTCACACCGTTATGCGTGGCTCAGCGCCTTCCCTAGAGAGATTAGATGATGGGCCGGATGGGCCGGAGGGAGCGCCAACTTGTAGGCGCTAGTTTGTCGACCCCGGGTCGCCCCACACTGAGCTACTTGGGGAGCCTGAGCACCCACCCAGGAGTGACCTTGTGCCCCACCACTGGGCGCTTGTTACTAAAGGGCCTCACGTGCAAGGTAACCCTCCCCCCAGGGGTGGGGCCTCAAGAGCAAAGGGCAAATGAATATATTAATTGCTGAAATCGGGCTGGAGCGATAGCCCAGCGGGTAGGGCGTTTGCTTTGCATGCGCCTGGCCTGTGTTGGGTTTGGTGCCTGATCCCCGAGATAGGGAGCTGGGCGGGATACCACTAGGGGTGATTCTGAGAGTAGGGCCAGGAAACCCCTGAGCACGTTGGTGTGATACAAAGCAAAAAAAAAAAAAAAAAATGCTGAAATTAAATTTTCACTATTTCTTTTTTTTTGCCTTTTTGGGTCACACTCATGGTGCTTAGGGGTTTCTCCTGGCTCTGCACTCAGGAATCACTCCTGGCGCGCGGGGACCACGTGGGATGTCGGGATTGAACCCATGTTGGTACCGTCCCCATTGTGCTATCGCTCTGGTCCTTATGACCTTTTTGGTTGGGAATATTGCTACATACCCAGGGCCCAATCTCCGTTCCCTCCTGAACCCCCCCCACATGCACACATATAAAGGCTAGGCCCAACCCATTTTTTCTTTTTTGCTTTTCAGGTCGCACCCGCAATACTCAGGGGTTACTCCTGGCTCTGCACTCAGGAATTTCTCCTGGTGCTCGGGACCATATGGGATGCCGGAGACGGAACTCAGGTTGGCCATGCAAGGCAAACGCCCTCCCTGTTGTGTATCGCGTGCCCCAACCCAGATTTTCTGACTCATCAGATCTGGCCCCCGGCTTTATTTTGGGGGACGATGGAGGTACCCAGTGGTGCTCGTAGGCTGCCTCTTGACTCTGTGCTCAAAGGTTGCTCAGGCAGTCCCAGGAGGACTGTGCAGTGCTGGGGTCTGCACTGGGCCCTCTGCGCGCCGCGCTCTGGCCTGGAACTGAGCCTAGGTAGGCGTATCGTCCCTTCGACACCCAGAGCCTGGCAGTCTGGACGCTGTGGTCACCCTGGTTGTCCGCCTCTCCTGCCTGCTCTCAACCTACTTTCCGGCCCAGTCACAAAGCCGGCTCCCTCTCTAGCAGAGCAGCCACACTTCTGGGCGGCTCCGCCAATTCTCCCGCGCCTGCCAGTCCTCCCGCGCCTGCCCAGCTCTCCAGCGCCCGCCCAGCTCTCCAGCGCCACTAACGCTGCCAGGTGACCTCCTTCCCTGAGTTGGCCCATTCTGCGGTCGCTCGAGCCACTGCGTTTGGGCCGTCCAACGGGACAATGTGAGGAGTCACCAGGGCGATGACGAGGTTTGCTTGGCCTCAGCTCCTCGGTGGAGGAGCTCAGGAAGGAAGCTCTCGCCCTGACAGTGTCCCTGTTTCGCCCTCTCCCATGTCCTGGCCTGGCTGGCTAGACCCAGAGAGCTGAGGCACACTGGGTTACACCGGAGCACTGATGGGTCCCAGCTGTCCATGTCTCATGATTCCGAGTGCTCAGGGGTTACTCCTGGCTCTGTGCTCACGGCAGTGCTCGGGGACCACATGGGATGCCGGGACTAGGCCTGGCCGCTGGGTGCAAGGCAAGCACACCTCCAACCTGCTGCGCCTTCACTCCCACCTGCTGTGTTCTATCATCACTCGGCCCAAGAGATTGTCTCAGTTCAACTGAACCTCGGCGGTGCTCGAACTCATCTCCTGTCCACAGGTGCCCAGCTGTTGTCCATCCCACAGTGGATGCCTTGGCAGTCCTGAGACGGCTGTGTGTGTGCGTTGGGGGGGCAAGGGGGGTGTTTGACCTCAGGTACGAGCCTCTATGGGGTAGCTCTGCGCCTGCACCTAAGGTCTAACCCTACACGGGAGTGAGAGGTCGGTGTCCCTGGTGTCCTGCGGCTCCTACACAAGGCTCGGGGACTTTCTACTCGTGACCCTTTGGCCTGAGGACCAAAGCAAAAGCTCCATGACCTTGAATTCTTGCTTTTTGGGTCACATGTTGCTCAGGAGACTCCTGGAGAGCAGCAACGTGCGGGATGCTGGGGACAACCGGTGGGCATGCGCAAGAAAAATGCCTCCGCTGCTGTTGCTCCAGACCGCCTGACCTGTTTTGAAGGTTTTGGTGAAACCTGTTTCCAGTTTCACACACCTCCAACACTGCCCCCTCCTGCCCAACACAAACACGCATGAACATGCGCACACGCACACACAAATACACCCCACCCACCACCCATCACAGTTGAGCAAGTGTGGTCTTGGGAAACCAGACCCTTGAGTGGTCTGTCTGTCTGTCTGTCAGGGAGCGACACCAGGTCATCCCAGTATTTGGCTCATCCCCTGTACCCTCAAACTCCTCCTATTCCCTCCAGTCTTTCTAGAGCTGTCCACCAATAATGCTACCATATTTCTGCTCCATCGACATGGGCTGTGGCAGGGCTGTTCCGCCAGCCGCTGGGGTCGGGCCGGTCCCAACCATTCCCATAGTCAGCCAGCCCTGAGGCAGGTTAGGCTCCGCGGAGCCACACTGGGTCTGGTTCCTCCAACCCCATCAGCCGTTGGACCATGCAAGATTATGGGACTCGGAGCTGCTGCAGGCCCAGGGGCGGAACGTGCTACCCCCCAGCTCTGAACTCCACTGAAGAGCGAGGTACAGTGGGGCATTTTCTGCGCAATAAACCAGCAAGGGAGTGATGGGCTACTGAGAGGCCATCACCGGCCCTGGACGTCTCGGGGCGCCCAGCTGTCTCCGCTCAGGGCCCTGGTTCACGCAGGTGCTCGCGAGGGTAAAAGACAAGCTCCAACTTTGTAAACAGCTCGGCCCGAGGCGCTTTGTGGATCGTGGGGCTGACAGAAGCGGAGCCTAGGACCTAGACCTCAGGCGTGCTCTCCTGACGCCGTTTCTCAGGGCGCTTCTACCACATTGCTGAATAGCGGGTCACCGGGTCCGCTTTCATCCGCACCTTTGTTCCAAGGGAAAAAAACCTGGAGACTGGCCAGGCTGGCGTGGTCACTACCTGGCGCCAATCACTGATCAGAGGGCAGGCACACGGGCCAGGCTAGTCCTAGTGGGTGTAGGTACTGGGGAGCGGTGGTCCTCGGTAGCCACGCTACCACACAAGAATGTTGCTGCGGGTCCTGGCTACAGCTCTCTCCGCCCGGTCACAGGTCACGGTCCTCAGGGGCTTCGCTCTGCGGGCACTAACCTCCGGCAGTAACTGGATTTCGCTGGCTCTGGGTCCTGGGAACCGGCAGGCGGGTCTTGTTCTGGCCGGTTCCACTCAGAGCTGTATACACGTGCTTGGCGGCCTGGCCTATTTCCTCTCTGCCCATCTGGCCTGCGCTAGCTCACCGGCCCTCACCCCCTTCACC
>JAJIBD010034411.1:0-46421 GCA_021461705.1 Cryptotis parvus | reverse complement strand
CTCTGCACTCAGGAGTTACTCCTGGCGGTGCTCGGGGACCCTATGGGATGTTGAGAACTGAACCGGCCGCATGCCTGCAAATAGCATCATTCACCTCCGCACTGTACTCTCACTCCCGCCCTCAGGAATGAACATTTTTTTGTGGGTGCTTCAGGCATGAGGGGAGGCGAAGTTTTCAAGCCTCTGCCTGCAGGGGTTAAGGCCCTGGCCTGGCTTCCAGCTGATCCCGGCCCTGTCCTCCGCCTCTGAGCACTGCCAAGAGCCGCTCTTGAGCAGAGCCAGGAACAGCCCCTGAGTGCCGAAGGGTGACTCGAAGTTCTGAAGAGACACAGAGTCTGTGGATCCCCGACAGCAGTTGCCCGTGGGGGCCGGCGGAGTGGGGCGCCCGAGGATGCCCCAGCCCCAGTACCTGAGTCCGAGATGTCGTCCCAGTATGGAGAGTCAAACTCGTACTCGGCCTTCAGAATCTGCTCAGAAGAGTTTGGCGTCATTCTCGTCATAGAACGGGGGTAGCCGCCAGAGCCTGCCGGGAGAAGCCCCCGCATCAGCTCAAGCCCACCCAGGGGCCCCAGGGGAGCGCGGGACCCCAAGAAGGGGCCAGTCCGGACTTTCTTTTTTTTTTTTTTTTTGCTTTTTTTGGGTCACACCCAGCAATGCTCAGGGGTTTCTCCTGGCTCTGCACTCAGGAATTACTCCTGGCGGTGCTCGGGGACCATATGGGATGCGGGGATCGAACCCGGGCCGACATGGGCCAGCCGCGTGCAAGGCAAACGCCCTACCCGCTGGGCTATCGCTCCGGCCCTCCGGTCCGGACTTTCTGCTGCTGCAGTGCCACCCGCTGCCCTCCAGGGCCTGGGCACGCACTCACTAGACCCTGTTGCCGTCACCCTCGCAGCTGTCCAGCTCCGGTCCAGCTGATGCTACTTTATGGGCTATTGAATCACTGACCGCCCCCACCCCAGCAGTGTGGCCGCCCCTCCCTGACAGACACACGGTTCCTTTAGCTCAGCCGAAAGGGCTGAAGGAGGGCCTTGGCTTGGCGCCCACGTGGGGGAGGGATGTGGGGAAGGGGAGCCCCGCCCACTCACAGGATGTAGGCGATGACACCGATGGACCAGCAGTCCACAGCCTTGCTGTAGGGCTTCTGGGCCAGGACCTCGGGGGCTGGAGAGGGAAGGGGATGCGCTGCTCACCAGGCCGCCCGGCCCTCCTGCTCTGCGCCCAGCCCGCAACCCCGGCCCAGGGCCCTCCGCACCCACGTAGCCGGGGGTCCCGCAGGCCGTGGACAGCAGCGCTGCTGGCGTCCTCCATCTTGGACAGGCCAAAGTCGGAGATCATGATCTTGGCATCCTCGTCCGGGCTGTCGTAAAGCAGGTTCTCGGGCTGCGGGGTGCGGGAGACGGGCCGCACCTCAGCAGAAGCCGAGGGGGCCCCAGACACTTGGGGCTTCCTGGCTGCCGTCCACGCCAGAGGCCCAAGGAGGTCAAGGAGAGTCTCAGGGAAATTAAAAGTACTGAAAAGGGGGCCGGAGGCGATAGCCCAGCGTGTAGGGCATTTGCCTTGCATGCGGCCGGCCTGTGCCGACCGGGTTCGATCCCGGCATCCCATATGGTCCCTGAGCACCGCCAGGAGTAATTCCTGAGTGCAGAGCCAGGATTAACCCTGAGCATCGCCGGGTGTGACTCAAAAAGCCAAAAAAATAAAATACTGAAAAGTATGAAAACTGGGGAAGGTGGGTTCAACTTTCCATAATTTTTTTTTTTTTTTTGCTTTTTGGGGTCACACCAGTGATGCTCAGGGGTTACTCCTGGCTCTGTGCTCAGGAATCAGTCCTGCCACTGTGTGAGGGACCATATGGGATGCCGGGATCGAACCCGGTCGGCTGAATGGCAAACGCCCTACCCGCTGGACTATCGCCTCCGGCCCCTAGAAACTTTTTTTTTAAATTTGGGGCCACACCCGGTGGATGCTCAGGGGTTATTCCTGGCTCTGTGCTCAGGGATTCTTCCAGGCAGGGCTCAGCGGGCCTGCTGGGGTGCCAGGAATCGAACCTGGGCTGGCCATGTGCAAGGCAAATGCCCTCCCGCTGTGCCATATCTCTGGGGCGGAGGCTCGGAGAGGCCCCACACAAACGCTCTTGCAGCCCTGAAAGTCAGCACTTGGAGCCCAGCCTCCGATCTGCCACATCTCTGCCAGGCCAGGGCAGGCGACACCCCACATGCCAAGGGGGCGGTCTGAGGCCTCAGGACGAGCCGGGGGCAGCGTCCCCACAGCTGCTCTGCAGCAAGGCCGGGCCTCTGGCTGTCTCAGCCACGGGTGCCGCCCAAAGCAAGGAGTGGCTCAGATGACCAGAAACAGGCACAGAAGCAGTGGGGGGGTGAAGAGGGACCCCGTGACCGGGGGGCCGCAGATCTGCCACTTAAAGGTCAGGGAAGCAGCCGAGGTGGGCCCCCTCCGACCTGCAGAAGGGGAGCAGCGCCCCAGGTCACCCGGCCAGGACACGGCAGAGGGCCCGCACACCCCACCTTGAGGTCGCGGTGGACGATGCCCAGGTCGTGGAGGTACTTGACAGCGTCCAGCACCTGGCAGATGAGGCGGCTGGCGTCCCGCTCCGTGTAGAAGCCCTTCTCCACGATCCGGTCAAACAGCTCCGCCTCCAGAAACGCGCTACCGTGGGGGACAGGGCGGTCAGGCCACCGGCAGGGCTGTGGGGCGGTGGGGGCAGCGACGGGGAGGGTGAGAACTCACAGCTGCATGACGAGATAGAGGTGGCCCGCACTCCGTAGATGTCGTCCAGGGCGACGATGTTGGGAGGTGCTTGATCCTAAGCGGGAAATGGCCGCAGCTTTGGGGCCACACTCCAGCAAGCTCAGGGCTGACTCCTGCCTCTGTGCTCGGCCACACCCAGCAAGCTCAGGCTGACTCCTGCCTCTGTGCTCGGCCACACCCAGCAAGCTCAGGGCTGACTCCTGCCTCTGTGCTCGGCCACACCCAGCAAGCTCAGGCTGACTCCTGCCTCTGTGCTCGGCCACACCCAACAGAGCTCAGGGCTGACTCCTGCCTCTGTGCTCGGCCACACCCAACAGAGCTCAGGGCTGACTCCTGCCTCTGTGCTTCGGCCACACCCAACAGAGCTCAGGGCTGACTCCTGGCTCTGTGCTCGGCCACACCCAGCAAGCTCAGGGCTGACTCCTGGCTCTGTGCTCGGCCACACCCAGCAAGCTCAGGGCTGACTCCTGGCCCTGTGCTTCGGCCACACCCAGCAAGCTCAGGGCTGACTCCTGCCTCTGTGCTCAGCCACACCCAGCAAGCTCAGGGCTGACTCCTGGCTCTGTGCTCGGCCACACCCAGCAAGCTCAGGGCTGACTCCTGCCTCTGTGCTCGGCCACACCCAGCAAGCTCAGGGGCTGACTCCTGGCTCTGTGCTCGGCCACACCCAGCAAGCTCAGGGCTGACTCCTGCCTCTGTGCTCGGCCACACCCAGCAAGCTCAGTGCTGACTCCTGGCTCTGTGCTCGGCCACACCCAGCAAGCTCAGGGCTGACTCCTGGCTCTGTGCTCACGGAATCACCCCCTGGTGGGGTTCAGGGGACCCTTGGCAGTGCTGGGGATAGACCTCAAGTGGGTCACTTGCAATTCCTGCACCCTCCGCACTGTCCAGCCGAGCAATGAGCCAGTTCCCAGCCTTGCACAGTTCATCTGCCTCAGGTGACCCAGCCGCCGCAGAGCGTGGGCAGAGCGCCATGAAGCTGGTTCCAAAGCAGTGAGAGAACGGGCTCTCACCGTGAGCCTTGTTAGAACATACGTGAAGCCAGGGCTAGGCTCCTGGGTGGGCACGGGTCCTGCCACCCCCAGCCCTCTCTGGACCTCCTTCCCCACCATTCCCACCCCTGCTGTGGAGTTGTGGGTGAGACTGGAAGGGAGGGAACAGTCTCTTTCATTTGCTGTTTGTTTTGGGGCCAAACCCAGCGGTGCTCAAGGGTTACTCTTTTTTTTTTCTTTTCTTTTTTTTTTTTTTTTTTTTGCTTTTTTGGGTCACACCCGCGACGCTCAGGGGCTTCTCCTGGCTCTGCATTCAGGAATTACTCCTGGCGGTGCTCGGGGGGACCCTATGGGATGCCGAGGATCAAACCCGGGCAGGCACAGGCCGGCCGTGTGCAAGGCAAACGCCCTACCCGCTGGGCTATCGCTCCGGCCCCTCAAAGGGTTACTCTTGGCCCTGTGCTCAGAGGTTACTCCTGGCAGTGCTCGGGGACCATATGGGATCGGGGATCGAACCCAGGTCAGTCGTGTGCCAGGCAAGCGCCCTCCGCACTGCACTGTCGCGTGGCTTCTCTGCTCACTTTCTGCAGGGAGCAGGTTTCCGTCCTCCTGGGCTGCTGGCCGCTGACCTTATCAGGGGTCAGCAGACAGGTTTCTCACCTGCTTTCCTAGGCTCTGGGGACTAGAAGTGGGTCCAGCCGTCCTGCCAGCTCCAGGTCAGGGCCGGCTTGTGGCCTGAAGTGACCCCACAGAAACACTTGGACACTCTGAGCCAGGAGTGTGGCACATACCCACACACCAGGCACTTGAAATACGGACCGTGGGCGCTCCCCACAACCTTGACAGACTGTCACCCCACTTTATAAAAGCGACTTGGGGCTCGGAGAGGGGCTGGTTTGCCCAGAGCAGGGCATGGGCTGCGGAGGCGGGGCTGGGCTGGGCTGGCGGCCGCGCACGCGCACTTGTGCAGGACGGCGACCTCGTTGTCCATGCTGCCCTCCTTGCCCTCCAGCGCCTTCTTGGAGATGCACTTGATGGCCACCAGCTTCTGCGTCCTCTTGTCCTCGGCCAGGATCACCTCCGAGAAGGCCCCGCTGCCGGGACAGGGGGCTGTGAGGAGGGGGTCCCCAGCTTCTCTCCAGCCTCTCCCCCCCCCAGGGGGTTTCTGCCTCCACCTCGGAACCCAGATCTTCCCGGACCACTGGGGCCAGGAAGGACATGTGAGCCAGGCAGGCCGCGCCCGTCGGAGTGGGCTGTGCCTGGCCACAGTAACTGGGTCATGGGACGCAAGCCTGGTCACTGGAATTTGGAGAATGAGGTGCCCGGTCCTGCTAAGCTGCTAGAATGCAGGCGAGGATCAAACGTGCAGCTCAGCCTGCTCGGGAAGGGAACCAGTCAGAGGCACCTGGGCACATGGCGCTGAGCCCGGCCGTGCCTGAGGTTTGCCCCGAGCTCTGCGTTTGTGCCCGGCTGGTGCCTTTTCTTGCTAACGTCTTGTTGACGCCTGGCTCCAATACAGCCACGGAAACCTCAAAGAACCAGCAGCAGCACCAGGGCAGTTTGTGGAAAGGCCGAATTTAGACACCCCCCCACCCGAAATCTCCATGTGAAGCAGCCTTGAGGAAGCCCACCAGGAAGAGAAACACGCCCCCTCGGCGTGGGGCCTCGCCCCCCTCCCGGCCTTGGAGTCTGGGCTCCCCGCTTTTCCTGGAGCACAGTCCAAGGGCCTCTGTCTCCCTCGGGTCAGAGAGCAGGTCCGAGTTATTTTGGGATTCAACTCTGCAAACAGAGCCATGCCCAGCTGCCGAGCCCAGGCCAGAGCTGCCAGCGCTTGGCAGGAACTTGGGATCAACGGAAGAACTTGGGATAAACGGAAGGCTTTGTTCTGCCCGCGTCCTTCTCTCCCGAGAACCCAGCGCTGTGGCCGGGGCCATGGCAGCTCCGCCCGCTGTCAGGCTGAAGGAAGAGTCCGAGCCTGTCCGGTGCCTGGCCAGGCCTGGCCACCCTGGAGCCCGCTGGGCGGAGGAAAGAGGAAGTGGGGGAGCTGCTGACCGGGGCCAGTGCTGCCCTGGGCTCGGCCTCCCCAAGTCCAGCCGCCAACTCAGGAAGCCCCCCCGTTCTCCGCCACGCCACACTCACGTTCCCAGAACATCACGGAAGTCATAAATGTCCCGAATGTTGTCCGCCTGCTTCCAGCTGGGGCTGTCCACAGCCCCCGGCATGGCCCCACGGCCCCTTGGCTCCAGCCAGGGGCTCCTGGGAAGGAGAGAGGAGGGGGGACAGCTCAGAGGCGCCCCTGGGGGGCGGAGCCTCAGTGACATGGATGGTGGGCTTCCTTCCGGACTCGGCTGACAGGATCCTCCAGCACACAGCATTCAGTCACCCGCCCACGGAACGCATCATTCATTCACCCACGGAACGCATCATTCATTCACCTACGAACGCATCATTCATTCACCTGAACGCATCATTCATTCACCCCGACACATCATTCATTCACCTGAACACATCATTCATTCACCTGAACACATCATTCATTCACTCACCCACAGAATGCATCATTCATTCACCCACAGAACGTATCATTCATTCACCCACAGAGCGCATCATTCATTCACCCACGGAACACATCATTCATTCACCCACGGAGCGCATCATTCATTCACCCACGGAACGCATCATTCATTCACCTAAACACATCATTCATTCCACTCACCCCGGAACACATCATTCACTCGCCCGCCCGCCGAGCACACACCCACCCACCTGCCGGCTACACAACAACAGCCATTGCAGTCCCCGGCACCCAGAGAGTATCTGGTGGCGCGACGTTCTTCACTCAGCAAAGTCTTTCCTCGCCTTCCATTCACTGGCTCATTCACTGTTCAGTGCTGCCTCCCCAAATCCCAGCACCTGGGTGCCGGGCCCTGGCCTGCAGGGACACAGCCCAGATGCCCCCAGAGCTGCTAGCGGGGATGGCTGAAGACCCCATTCCTGGAGGCCCAGCTCCCTTGAGGGTTTCGGGGTCTGTCTCTGCTCTGCTCCCAGTCCCTCCCGGAAATCAGGTTTCCGGTGGCCTGGGCTTCCAGAAGTATCTCAGCACATTTTTAAATAGCTCCTGCTCTGTTCCCATGGCAACAGCAGCAGCAGCTGGAGCTCCCCGGCCTCCCACCCCTTCGGACTCCCCTCTTAGGTGCCAGCACCCTGAGAGATGGTCCCACCCAGCTGCCTGCTCCTGGCCTCCTGGGGACCGCCACAGCCCCCCACCTGACACCTCCATCTCACCATGTGGGCGAGGAGCTTCTGGTCCCCGTGGCTGCGGGCGACTGGGGAGGCTGAGGCCATGGACCGGAAGTGGGTCCAGAGTTGCCCAAGTGGATCCTACCCAGGGACCCCCGTGTCCGGGCGAGTGGAGGCCCCTCCTGCAGGCAGTCAGGGACCAGGACTGTCCTCTCGACCCACCCCAGACCCAGAGGGTGAGGCCCAGAGCCTGGGGCCCTGTGTGGCCTCGGTGGCGCTGCTGTCCCTCTCTGTTTCCTGTCCTGGGGACAGGGGGCCTGCCTGTGGCCCCGGGTGTCAGTCCCAGGAGGCTGCGGGTGAGTGGGACCCTGGCCACCCACCCCAGGGGCAGGAACTGCTAGGAAAAGCGCTTGATGGTCAGCACCTACGGCTGAGTTTGGAAACACCCGGCGGCCTTTGCTGCTCAGCCCCCAACACCCCTCACCCCACGCGCACCCACGTACCCGGTCACCCACACATCCACACCAATCCCACCTCCAAAGCCGACACTGGCCCCGCAGCCGCACAGCGTCGTCCCCTACGCACCCTCACATCCACACAGCGCCCCACCAGCGCCCTCCCACAGAGACCAGTGCGCAGGCCCGGGTGTGAGAAAGGCACGCGTGGCCTTGGCGGGGCGGCCAGCCCCCCACCGGCCCTCCCTCGCTCCCTCCTAACACAAGCCTGTCCCCCGACCCTACTCGGGGCCCTTTGAGCCGGCGAGAAACACGCAACATCTGGGCACGTCTGTGCTCTTCTGGACCTAAACGGCCCGCAGACCCCCGCCCAGGACGCGCGCACCCCACCCCACATAACCCACCGGACGGGAGACGCCTCACTCGCCCTGGCCTTGTGCTGGAAAGTCAGAAGCCCCCCAGGGCCCCGACATCTGGACCCGCCCGGCGCACACGCCCCCTCGCGCCCCCGTGGGCGCGCCTGGCGCCTGCGGCCGTGGGGGGGCAGAGGCCCAGCCCTGCCCATGCAGCGTCCAGCCCTGCCGGGCACCGGTACCCGCCCTGGGACGACCCCGCGGGAGGCCGGGGCGCAGGGGCGCGCCCCTACCTGGGCTGCCCCGCGCGGGGCTGCTGGAGGCCAGTCCGAGTCCGCGGCCCGCAGCGCGCCCGCACCCCGCGCTCCCGCTGGGCCCCGCCGCTCGGCTCCCGCCCGCCGCCCGCCGCCGCCGGCTCTGATGTCAGGGAGGTGGAGCCTCGGCCAGGGACCGCGCTGGGCAGGGCGGCAGCTGCACCCCCGGCTCTCAGCACCTTATCTGCGCCCCCATTTCACAGGGCGCGCAACTGAGCCCCCAAAGGGCGGCTTAGACTGGGCCAGGGGGCTACCCCAGAGGCGGACCGGGTCCCGGGACCCCACCCCCTCGGTGCCTAACCCAGGGGCGCAGGGAAGAATTCCAAGAGGGTGGGAGGGGCTGGAAGAGAGAGGATGGGGGGCCGTTTCACAGAAGGGCGCACTGAGGCCGGGGCTGTGCCCAGGGGCTGGGTTTCCTGCGCCGGCACTGGAGGCTGCGGGAAAGTTAAACCCAGATCCCCAGGACTCGCTGGCCAAAAAGGGACTGTCCACGTGACGGGGCAGGAGCCAGGGGCAGTGGCTGGGGGGCCAGGCCGGGAAGGGGGCTCATGCCTGGCGGCCGGCAGGAGCCAAGGGGACCTGCTGGAGCCTCTTGTGCAAGGCCACCCTTGGGGAAATTCAGTCTGGGGGAGGGGGCGAGGTTGAGGGACCTTCAGGCAGCCCCCACTCGCCTGGCAGTTCCCCCCCTCCTGTGCTATGGTCCAGCTCACTCAGGCCTCTCCTTCCTCCAAGGGACTCTCAGGCCCGTTGAACAGACACAACAGGGCCCGGGGAACCCTTAGAAGAACTCAGGGCCCCGGACCCAACTGAGACTGACAGCGCATCATTCATTCACGGGAGGAAGGAAGGGAGGGAGGAAGGAGGGAGGGAAGGAGGAAGGAGGGAGGGAGGGAAGGAGGGAGGGAGAAAGGAAGGAAGGGAGGGAGGGAGGGAGGGAGGAGGAGGGAAGGAGGGAGGAAGGAAGGAAGGAAGGGAGGGAGGGAGGGGGAGGGGGGAAGGAGGGAGGGGAAGGAAGGAGGGAGGGAAGGAGGGAGGGAGAAAGGAAGGAAGGGAGGGAGGGAGGGAGGAAGGAAGGGAGGGAGGAAGGGAGGGAGGAAGGAGGGAGGAAGGAGGGAGGGAAGGAGGGAGGGAGAAAGGAGAAGGAAGGAAGGGAGGGAGGAAGGAAGGAAGGAAGGAAGGAAGGGAGGAAGGAAGGAAGGAAGGGAGAGAGGAAAGGGAGGGAGGGAGGAAGGAAGGGAGGGAGGGAGAAAGGAAGGAAGGGAGGGAGGGAGGAAGGAAGGAAGTGAGGGAGGGAGGAAGGGAGGAAGGAAGGGAGGGAGGAAAGAAGGAAGGGAGGGAGGAAAGAAGGAAGGGAGGGAAGGAGGAAAGAAGGAAGGGAGGGAGGGAGTGAGGGAGGGAGGGATGGCAGGCGGAAGGCAATATGGGTGCCAGACCCGGTGTTCCCATGGCGGGCGGGTTAGGCCCTCTAGGAGCCCGGCAGTCAGGGGCCCAGCGTCCCTCCAGGGCCCAGCGCTGCAGCAGGTTGGGCCAGCAGAGACCCCGGCGCTGAGCGCAGTGAAACAAGCCGGTCATAAACAGGCTCGAGTGGCCTCCTTTGTCCAGGGCAGGGCTGGGGAGGGGCCTTCTTCCCCCTACCCTCCTCAGCCCGGGCTCAGGCACTGAGGACGGGGCTCCAGGAGAGCGCTGGCCTCGCCCTGTGTGGACCTGGCTTGGCTCCCCAGCACCCAGATAAAGGCATTTGGGGGCCGAGGGCCAGTCCAGCAGGTGGTCACCTTCCTCGTGGACTGTGAACCTGCTTCCCCCAACACCACCAGGGCCTCAACCTCCTCCCCGCCAAGCACCTTCTCCCCCACTCTCCCCCCAACACACTGGAGGAGGCGGGCAGGGGTCCTCTGCTCCTCTCACCCCTGCCGAGCTCCCCAGTTCCCGCTTCTGTTCCCGTTTGCCTTCAGGAGTTCCTGGAGGCGGTTAGGCTTTCTCCTTAAACCAGCACATCCCCATCTTAAGAAATACTGGGAAGGGGCCGGAGTGATAGCCCAGCCGGGTAGGGCGTTTGCCCATGCCGGCCCAGGTTCGATCCCCGGCATCCCATATGGTCCCCGAGCACCGCCAGGAGTAATTCCTGAGTGCAGAGCCAGGAGAAACCCCTGAGCATTGCCAGGTGTGACCCAAAAAGCTAAAATAAATAAATAAATAAATAAATAAATAAATAAATAAATAAATAAATAAATAAATAAATAAATAAATACTGGGGAAAAAAAAGTTTAAAAAAGGACCGGAGGGGCCGGAGCGATAGCCCAGCGGGTAGGGTGTTTGCCTTGCGCGGCTGGCCTATGCCGGCCCAGGTTCAATCTCCGGCATCCCATATGGTCCCCGAGCACCGCCAGGAGTGATTCCTGAGTGCAGAGCCAGGAGAAACCCGAGTGTCACCGGGTGTGACCCAAAAAGGAAAAAAAAAAAAAAAAAGAAATACTGGGGGGTGGGGGGCATGGAGGGACAGCACAGGGGTAGGGCGTTGCCTTGCACCGGCTGACTAGAGTTCCGCCCCGTCCCCGGCACCGCAGGGTTCCTGATAAAAAAAAAAAAACTTGGAACCGCACGGGGGAGGACGTTTGCCTTGCCTGGCTGACCTGGGTTCAGTCCCCGGCATCCCATATGGTCCCCTGAGCACTGCCAGGAGTAATTCCTGAGTGCAGAGTCAGGAGTAACCCCTAAGCATCGCTGGGTGTTAACCAAAAAAACCAAAACCAAACAAACAAACAAACAAAAACCCAAAAACAAACAAACACAAAAGAATAACCAGAGAAGTCATCAGAGCCAGACAGCCTGCGAGGCCCAGGCCGGGCGTTCAGGTGTTTGCCTTGTATCGGGTTCAGTCCCAGGTACCACATATGGTCCCCCCCCCCCTGTTTCCAGGAGCGATCCCTGAGCACCACCAGATGTGGCCCGACCCCCAACCCCCACAATAAATCAATGAAACATAAGGTCTCTTATAGCCTTTAGCGTTGGTTGAGTTTTTAAAAACTATTACTCCTGAGCTAACAAGGTTTAGCTCAGTGTAACAAAGTTACAACAGTACAAAGTTACAACAGTACAAAGTAACTATAGTACACTTAGTTACAACAAAATACACTGATTTACAACAGGGCAACAAAGTTACAGAAGTACACAAAGTAACAAAGCACACTGAGTAACAAAGTAGCAAAGTACAGAGTTACAGCAGGGTAACCAAGTTACAGCAGCTTCCCGTTTATTGAGGATTGTTCTGCCACGAGGCCGCTGTCCGCGTGGCGGTCCCTGGGTGCCACCCAGCCTTGCCTTCCCTCCCGCTCACCAGCCACACTTTTTTTTTTTCTCTTTGGGTCACACCCGGCAATGCTCAGGGGTTTCTCCTGGCTCTGCACTCAGGAATTACTCCTGGCGTGCTCGGGGACCGTATGGGATGCCAGGGATGGAACCTGGGTCAGCCATGTGCAAGGCAAACCCCCTACCCGCTGGGCTATCGCTCCGGCTCCCACCTGAGACGCTTAATTGTAAAAATAGGTGGCACAGGGTCCTGGGTGGTCCTTGCAAGTTTCTGCCTTACAGCAAGTGTGGAGGCCGAAAGTCCCAGCCCAGAGTCAGGCGGCCGGCACTGCCCCTGGGGCTTTGCTGTGTGGATGCCAGTGCTGTGAACCCAACGGCCAAGCCCCAGGCCTGCGATTCAGGACTGTATGAGACCCACGGCAGACACGGGCAGGCAGCGTCGTCTGAAGGCCTCAGACACACACAGTGCGAGGCGACCCTCGGTGGGGGGGCAGTCACCAGGCGGCCACCGTCCACGGTCGCCACCCAGCGCTGCCATGACAACAAAGGAAAGACCAGACCGGGGCATGGAATGAGCTGACAGACAACGCTGGGCCCTGGGCTCCACCCACGTGGGGGGCAAGGCCATGCGCTGCCTGGTGGGCCTCCAAGTGGCCGGCCCCCGCAGCTCAGCCCTCAGGCCTGCAGCACCGCTAGGGCGGCTTCTACTGCCCAAAGCATCCTCGGTCCCTCTCCTCAGCGGCCTGTGAGCCTGGGCCAGTTGCCTCAGTCACGGCGTGTGTGCCAGAGTCACGCTCCTTCGCAAAGTCAACTGGATTGTTTTTATTTCCGGGTCGGGGGCTACAGCTGGCTGTGCTCAGGGATCACTCCTGCTGGTGCTCAGGAGACCCTAAGTGGTGGCAAGGATTGAACCCAGCAAGCACTCTCCCTCTCGCCCGCCGCTTGAGGTTGAGAAGGGGACAATTCAGCAAGCGCCTTTCCCCACAAGGCCAGTCCGTTGCTGTGGCGGGGGCCCGGCTAGGAGATGATGGGTCAGGTGTTACTGGGGCAGCGACAGTATGGCTGGCGGGCACTTCCTGGGCACGCAGCCGACCCCAGTTTGATCCCTGACACTGAATATGGTTTCACGGCACCTCCTGAAATCACTCCTGAGCACACAGCCAAGACAGCCCTGAGGGCAGGAGCCACTTTCCTTGCGCCCAGGACACCCATACGGTGCCCCAGCCCACCGGGAGTGATCCCTGAACACAGCCAGGAAAAGTCCTGCGCACTGCTAGGCGTGGACCAGCACCTTCCCCAGAGAGAGAAGTTGGATGATGGGCCGGGATGGGCCGGAGGAGAGCGGCAGCCTTGCAGGCGCCAGTTTGTCGTGACCCGTGTCGCCCCACACTGAGCTGTTTGGGAGCCTGAGCACCCACCCCGGAGTGACCCCTGGTGCCCCACCACCGGGCGCTGTTACTAAAAAGGACCTCAGGGGGGGGCCTCAAGAGCAAAGGGCAAATGAATATATTAATTGCTGAAATCGGGGCCAGAGCGATAGCCCAGCGGGTAGGGCGTTTGCCTTGCATGCGGCTGGCCTGCTGGCCCGGGTTCGATCCCCGACATCCCATATGGTTCCCGAGCACCACCAGGAGTAATTCCTGAGTGCAGAGCCAGGAGAAACCCCTGAGCAATGCCGGGTGTGATCAAAAAAAAAAAAAAAAAAAAATGCTGAAATTGAATTTTCATTATTACTTTTTTTTTTTTTTGCCTTTTTTTGGGTCACACCCGGCGGTGCTCAGGGTTTCTCCTGGCTCTGCACTCAGGAATTCACTCCTGGCGGTGCTCGGGGAACCACATGGATGTCGGGGATTGAACCCATGTTGGCACCGTCCCCCATTGTGCTATCGCTCTGGCCCTTATGACCTTTTTGTTTGGGAATATTGCCACATACCCAGGGCCCAATCTCTGTTCCCTCCTGAACCCCCCACATGCACACATATAAAGGCTAGGGCCCAACCCATATTTTCTTTTTTTGCTTTTCAGGTCACACCCGGCAATACTCAGGGGTTACTCCTGGCTCTGCACTCAGGAATTTCTCCTGGCGGTGCTCGGGGGACCATATGGGATGCCGGAGACGGAACTCAGGTTGGCCATGTGCAAGGCAAACGCCCTCCCTGCTGTGCTATCGCTCGGCCCCCAACCCAGATTTTCTGACTCATCAGATCTGGGCCCCGGGGGCTTTATTTTGGGGGACGATGGTGGAGGTACCCAGTGGTGCTCGGAGGCTGCTCTTGACTCCGTGCTCAAAGGTTGCTCAGGCAGTCCCAGGCGGACCGTGCTGTGCTGGGGTCTGCACCAGGCCCTCTGCGTGCGAAGCCCGTTCTCGGCCCGGAGCACTCCAGGAGCCCAGGAAGGCGTGTTTCGTCCCTTCCTGGCACCCAGGAGCCTGGCATGGCTGCACGCAGCCCGGCTCCTGCCCAGGGTTTCCCGCCTCCTGCCTGCCCTCAACCTACTTTCAGGCCCAGTCACACAAAGCCGGCTCCTCTCTAGCAGAGCAGCTGTTCACACCTCTGGGCGGCTTCCGCCAGTTCTCCCGCGCCCGCCCAGCTCTCCAGCGCCCGCCCAGCTCTCCCGCGCCCGCCCAGCTCTCCAGCGCCACTAACACTGCCAAGGACCTCCCCTCCCCGAGTTGGCCCATTCTGCGGTCGCTCTAGCCACCGCGTTTGGGCCGTCCAACGGGACAATGAAAGGAGTCACCAGGGCGATGACGAGGCTTGGTTGGACTCAGCTCCCTCGGTGGAGGAGCTCAGGAAGGAAGCTCCCGCCCTGACAGTGTCCCTGTTTCCGCCCTCTCCCATGTCCCTGGCCCGGCTGGCCAGACCCAGAGAAGCTCAGGACAGCTGGGCCACTGCGGGTCACTGAGCACTGATGGGTCCCAGCTGTCCATGTCTCATGGTTCCGAGTGCTCAGGGGTTACTCCTGGCTCTGTGCTCACGGCAGTGCTCGGGGGGACCACATGGGATGCCGGGATCAAGCCTGGCCGGCTGGGTGCAAGGCAAGCACACCTCCAACCTGCTGTGCCGTCACTCCCCACCTGCTGTGTTCTATCATCACTCGGCTCCAAGAGATTGTCTCAAATTCAAACTGGAACCTTGAGGTGCTCGAACTCATCTCCCTGTCCAGGGGTGCCCAGCTGCTGTCCATCCCACAGTGGATGCCTTGGCAGTCCTGGAGACGGCTGTGTGTGTGTGTGGGGGGGCAAGGGGTGTTTGACTCTCAGGGCCGGAGCTCTATGGGGTAGCTCTGCGCCTGCACCCAAGGTCTAACCCTACACGGGAGTGAGAGGTCGGTGTCCCTGCGGGTGCCGTGTCTCCCACACAAGGCTCGGGGACTTTCTACCTGTGACCCTTTGGCCTGAGGACCAAAGCAAAAGCTCCATGACCTTGAATTCTTGCTTTTTGGGCCACACCAGTGTTGCTCAGGAGACTCCTGGAGAGCAGGGGACTGTGCGGGATGCTGGGGATCAAAGCCCGGTGGGCGGTGCAAGAAAAATGCCCCCGCTGCTGTGTTGCTCCAGACCGCTGACCTGTTTTGAAGGTTTTGGTGAAACCTGTTTCCAGTTTCACACACTCCAACACTGCCCCCTCCTGCCCAACACAAACACACATGAACATGCGCACACACACACACACAAATACACACCCACCCACCACCCATCACAGTTGAGCAAGTGTGGCCTTGGGAAACAAGACCCTTGAGTGGTCTGTCTGTCTGTCTGTCAGGAGGCGACACCAGGTCATCCCAGTATTTGGCTCATCCCCCTGTACCCCGAAACTCCCCTCCTACCTCCTCCAGTCTTTCTAGAGCTTTCCACCAATAATGCTACCATACTTCTGGTCTAATGGACATGGGCTGTGGCAGGGCTGTTCGGCCAGCCGCTGGGGTCGTGCTGGTCCCAACCATTCCCATAGAGCAGCCAGCCCTGAGGCAAGGTTAGGGGCTCCGCTGAGCCAAGACACTGGGTCTGGTTCCTCCAACCCCATCAGCTGTTGGACCAAGCAAGATTTGCGGGGACTCCTCGGAGTTGCTGCAGGCCCGAGGGTGGAACGAAGCTAACACTCCCCCAGCTCTGAACTCCACTGAAGAGCGAGGGTAGCAGTGGTGCATTTTCTGCGGGGGATAAACCAGTAAGGGAGGACGGGCCACTGAGAGGGCCATCACCGGGCCCTGGGCGTCTCGGGGCAGCGCCCAGCTGTCTCCGCTCAGGGCCCTGGTCCACGCAGCCTTCGCGAGGGTAAAAGACAAGCTCCAACTTTGTAAACTAGCTCAAGCCCGGAGGCGCCTTGTGGATCGTAGGCTGACAGAAGCGGGAGCCCAGGACCCAGACCTCAGGGCGCGTCTCCTGACGCTGTTTCTCAGGGCGGTTCTACCACACAGCTGAATGGCGGGTCACGGGGTCGCTTCCATCCGCACCTTTGTTCCAAAGGGAAAGAAAACCTGGAGACTGGCCAGGCTGGCGTGGTCACTACCTGGCGCAATCACTGACCAGAGGGCAGGCACACGGGCCAGGCTGGGGTCCCACAGGGTGCAGGGACTGGGGAGCGGTGGTCCTCGGCAGCTACGCCACCACACAAGAACGTTGCTGCGGGTCCTGGCCACAGCTCTTCCCGCCCGGTCACAGGTCACGTCCTCAGGGGCTTCCTCGCCTCTGCCGTGGGCACCTCAACCTCCCGCAGTAAACTGCATTTTTTTCCCGGGCTCTGGCGAGCCTGGGAACCGGCAGGCGGGTCTTGTCTCTGGCCGAGCCCGACTGCAGGCTGTGAGGACACGGCTGCTGGCCCGTCCATTTTCTCTCTGCCCATCTGGCCTGCGCTGGGGCTCACCGGCCCCCACCCCTTCACCTGCGCTCTTAAGGCCCGCGAGCAAGTGGCAGGGGAGGCCCGGACTGGCTCCTTGTTTCTGCTCCCCCAGGGAGCAGCCGGAGAGGTGGCGGGGCTCCTGCCCGGCCCCACCTGGCCACGGGGCTCCGGAGAGGCTGAAGCCCAAGTCCAGGCCAGCAAGTTGCCCCTGGCGGCCGGGCAGGGCCGCGAGCCGCCCCGGAAACAAGGCTCCTTTATCCCCGCTAACCGGCGTTACAAGAGTCCGGTGCCTTTTAAAACCCACAGCAGTCACTTTACTCAAGTCTGCCCGTACAAACCCACAGGGGGAGAGGTCGGGCGGGGAGGGGGTTGGCGTGGGGGGAGAAAGGGGCAAGAGGAAGGCCCAGAAACAAGCCCCCCTTATCTTGGTGGCAGAGTGGAGACGGGGCCCAGGTCGTGGCCTCCACTCCAGACGGTGCACTGGACAGTGGGCAGCGGCTACTCGTCCACTCCAGACTGTGCACTGGACAGTGGGCAGTGGCTACCCGTCCACTCCAGACTGCACTGGACAGTGGGGAGGCGGCTACCTGTCCACTCCGGACAGCACTGGACAGTGGGCAGCGGCTACCCGTCCACTCCGGACAGCACTGGACAGTGGGCAGCAGCTACCCGTCTGCTCCAGACTGCACTGGACAGTGGGCAGCGGCTACTCGTCCGCTCCGGACGGCACTGGACAGTGGACAGCGGCTACCCGTCCAGCAGCTTTAGGATGCTCTCGGCTCCTTCAGCGTCTTCCACGCCTGGTCCTTCTCCTTCTTGGGGTGGGGTCCGCTTCTTGCCGGGCAGCCATGATCTTGCGGAAGGCGTCCATGACCTCGTTGTCGGCCATGCGGGACCCGCTGCCTCAGCTCTTGCCGGCTCACCTCCTCCTTGGCCAGCCTGCAGGGAGAACGCAGAGATGGGCCCTACAGGCGGGGTCCCCACCTCCCGGGTGGGCAGAGAGCACTCGTGAGTGCGTGGACACAGGCGGCTCCGTGCGTTCTCGGCTCGGAGGTTCCAGGCCTCGGGGAGCAGGACCCCGTTTCCATTTCATCAGAGGGGGAAGGAGGTGCAGGGAACAGAGAGCCCTCGGGTGGGGCCCGGCCCCGCTCAGTGCCCCAGCGGAGGGGCCACACAGGCTTTGGCTGTTGTGGACTTGGGGTCACTCCTGGGTTGTGGCCTGCAGCTCCGTCTGGCAGCGGCTGTGCCCTGTCTGCTCAGGAGACGGAAACGGGCCCGACCGCGCATGCAAAGCCGGATAAAGCCACGATCGCTCTAGGCCCCAAATTGGTGGCTGCTTTTGGCCCACACCTGGCGGTGCTCTGGGCTGACTCCTGGCTGTGCAGCGATGCTCGGGGATCAGGTGGGATGCCGGATCAGCTGCATGAAAGGCAGGTACCGTGCCAGCTGGACTACTGCTCTGGCTCCCAAAATGTTTTTGCTTATAAAATGAGAGTTACAGTTCGGCAGGTAGAGCACTTGCCTGGCATACGGCAGGCGCAGGTTCAACACCTCGGAGCCCATATGGTCCCCTGAGCCCGTCAGGGGAGAGCCCTGAGTGCAGAGCCAGAAGTAAGTCCTAAGCATTGCTCAAACCCTGAAATTATTGGGCATTGGGGTTGAGGTGCCCGCCTGGGACAAATTCGACTTGGGTCCGATTCCCCGGCAATATGGACCAAGAGTACTGGCAGGAGTGATCCCTGAGCAAGCACGGCATGCCTGTGCTTACACCGCACACACACCACACATACACACACACTGCACACACCACACACACACACACTGCACACACACCACATACACACACTCTGCACACACACCACACATACACACACACTGCACACACACACCCACACACACACCAGCCACACACACTCTGCACACACCACACATACACACACACTGCACACACACCCCGCACACACACCACACATACACACACCCCACACACACACACACACACCTTTACACATACACCCACACACACACACATACACACACACTGCACACACACACACACTTACACACACACCACAACACACACACGCACATACTGCTGCTGGGATTGTAAAACGTGAAAACTTGTCTTAAAACAAAGCCCGGGGCCGGAGCGATAGCCCAGGGAGCTGGGCCTGTGCCTTGTATGCAACCGAAGCAGGTTCCGTGCCCGGCATCACATTTGGTCCCGAGCACCACCAGGAGTAATTCCTGAGTACAGAGCCAGGAGTAACTCAGAGCATTGTCAGGTGTGACCCGAAAAGGGAGAAAAGCCCCACCCCGCCGCAAACACTCCGGGAGCCACCAGGGCACTCTGTGGGTGCGGGACGGACCCTGCTTGCACCCGGTCCTTCGCGACATCCCCCAGCCCAAACACTTTCTTTGGGGGTGGCGCACCCGGCAGTGCTCAGGGAACCACACGGGTGCGGGGATCCAACCCGGGAGGTCACGGGCGAGGCCAGTGCTCTGCCCACCGTCCTCTCGCTCCGGCCCCCAAACAACGTCTTTCCAAAGGGGGCTCTGGGCCAGCACAGACTTGCTGCTTTCCAGAGCGGAGTAAGGGTGCTGAGTCCAGGAACCCGGAGCTGGGTGACGGGCAGCTCACTCCTGGGATGTCCCGAGGGTGGAGCTGGAGGACACCCGGCAGGACTAAGACCCCCCCAGGGGCTGGACCCGAAGCACCTTGGCAGGGCTGAAGCCACGCCCCCACGGCCCTCCCAGCACCCAGCACTTCCTTCCTGTCCTCCCAGCACCCAGCACTTCCTTCCTGCCCCTCCTGGCATTTCCTTCCTGCCCCTCCCGGCACTTCCTTCCTGCCCCTCCCGGCACTTCCTTCCTCCCTCTCCCAGCATTTCCTTCCTGTCCCTCCCAGCACTTCCTTCCTGTCCCTCCGGCACTTCCTTCCTCCCTCTCAGCATTTCCTTCCTGCCCCTCCCAGACTTCCTTCCTGCCCCTCCCGGCATTTCCTTCCTGCCCCTCCTGGCATTTCCTTCCTGTCCCTCCCAGCACTTCCTTCCCTGTCCCTCTGGGCACTTCCTTCCTCCCTCTCTCAGCATTTCCTTCCTGCCCCTCCCAGTACTTCCTTCCTGCCCCTCCCAGACTTCCTTCCTGCCCCTCCGGCACTTCCTTCCTGCCCCTCCGGCACTTCCTTCCCTGCCCCTCCCAGACTTCCTTCCTGCCCCTCCGGCACTTCCTTCCTGCCCCTCCGGCACTTCCTTCCTGCCCCTCCCAGACTTCCTTCCTGCCCCTCCGGCACTTCCTTCCTGCCCCTCCGGAACCCAGCGCCTCCTTCCTGCCCCCCCGCTTGTCCCTCTGTCCCTCCAGGGGAAGGTCAACCCCAGTCTCTGCACTCAGCCCCAGTCCTGCACCTTCAGGCTTGGACTCCCCCTCCCTAGTGACCACCACCTGCCCATAGGCTGTCCAGGAGGACATGGGAGGGGCTGCCTGAGGCCCAGCGCACAGCAAGCACAGGGACCCCTTAGTCCCCAGACTCCCGCACACCCAACCCCCTCCCCACCGCTGGCCCTTTGCTCGGCCTCTCTCCTGGGGGTCCCCGGGGGTCTAGTGCCGAGCTGGGGAACCCGGACCCCGACCTCACCGGAGACGCGGCCGTCTGTGGCTTCTCAACCCGCCCACGAAAGGGCAGCCAAGCCCTGAGCGCCAGATGCCAGGGCACTCGTGAGAGCGGACACAACATGAGCAGCTGTGACCGACTCCTCTCGCCTATGGCGGTCTCCCAGCGTCATAACGTGACGCAGGGACAGAAAAACAAGCAAGAGCGTTGCCTGGCACGTGGCTGGCCCGGGTTCCCATGCCCAAACCACCAGACCAAAAAGAAACAGGGTGTGTGGTGGGCTGGGGGGGAGAGGCGTCCGAGAGCTGTATGCCTCAGCACCCGGGCCGAACACAGCCGGAGCAGCCCAGACTGCGGGCAGTGCCCCGAACGGGAGGGTCGGGAGACAGGCCACACTCCGCCTTAGCCCTGCCTGGCCCCTGTAGCCCCCTAAGTTTAGAGGGGCTGGGTGTGGACCCAGGGCAGACTGCAGGTGGCACCCTGGTGCCTGTCTGAGGGTAGGCAGGGTCTCTGGGCAGGGTGGGGCGGAGTCTGAGGCAGGGTGGGCGGAGTCTCTGGGCAGGGTGGGTGGGGTCTCTGGGCAGGGTGGCGGAGGTCTCTGGGCCAGGGTGGGCGGAGTCTCTGGGGGCAGGGCGGGTGGGGTCTCTGGGGAAGGGTGGGCGGAGTCTCTGGGCCAGGGTGGGCGGGAGCCTCTGGGCCAGGGTGGGGCGGAGTCTCTGGGCAGGGTGAGCAGTCTCTGGACAGGGGTAGGCAGAGTCTCTGGGCAGGGTGGGTGGGATCTCTTGGCAGGGTGTGGGCGGAGTCTCTGGGCAGGGCAGGCGGAGTCTCTGGGCCAGGGTGGGCGGGGTCTCTGGGCAGGGTGGGCGGAGTCTCTAGGCAAGGTGGGCGGGGTCTCTGGGCAGGGCAGGCAGAGTCTCTGGGGCAGGGCGGGTGGGGCTCTGGGCAGGGTGGGTGGAGTCTCTGGGCAGGGTGGGGGGGAGTCTCTGGGCAGGGTGGGCGGGGGTCTCTGGGCAGGGTGGGCGGAGTCTCTGGGGCAGGGGCGGGTGGGGGTCTCTGGGCAGGGTGGGTGGAGTCTCTGGGCAGGGTAGGTGGGGTCTCTGGGCCAGGGTGGGGCGGAGTCTCTGGGCAGGGTGGGCGGGGTCTCTGGGCAGGGTGGGTGGAGTCTCTGGACAGGGTGGGGCGGGTCTCTGGGGCCACACTCACCGCAGCAGGTCGTGCTTCTTGGTGCGGTTGTGGGCCGACAGCGCCTTGAGCTCCGCCTGCCGCTTGCAGCCTTCCGGCCAGGACCTCGTCCTCAGAGTCCTCGGCCGGGCGTCCTCGGACTCCAGCAGCCCCTGCGCGATCAGCTCCTCCTTGATGCGGCTCTCCAGGGACTTGGTGTGCGGGACGCCTGGGGCACGGGGACCCTGAGCCTGGGCACGGGCTCGGCTGGCACAGATGGCACCACAGGGGCGCCATGGGAGACCCGCAGCCACAGGCAGCAGCCGTGCGGCACGTCCCCCCCGTCCGCCACCCCCGGCCCTCTACGTGCACATACACCACGTCTGCCTGGCCTCACGCCGGGCCCCATCCAAGGCCCAGAAGCCCGCGCTGCCAACAAGAGAGTGACCACTGAGCGGAGCTGCCGCCACTGCCCCAGGTCGTGTACAAACATGAACGTCTAAAAAAAAAAAGCTCCACGTTCTCTATAAACACGTGCATTAAAAAAATGTGTCTGGGGCCAGAGCGATAGCCCAGCGGGTAGGGCCTTGCACGCGGCCTGGCCAGTGCTGGCCCGGGTTCGATCCCCGCATCCCATATGGTTCCCTGAGCACCACCAGGGTAATTCCTGAGTGCAGAGCCAGGAGAAACCCCTGAGCATTGCCGGGTGTGACCCAAAAAAAAAGTGTCTTTTTGGGGAATCTTTGGGGGGTTGCTCCTGGCTCTGCACTCAGGAATCACTCCTGGTGGGGATGGAGCCCAGGTCTGTTGCCAAGGGAGGGCACCTCCCTGCTGGGAGTCGTTAACTGCTTACTCCTTAAAAAAGACCTGGAGCAACAGCACAACGGGAGGGCATTTGCCTTGCACCAGGGCGCCTGGCATCTGATATGGTCCCAGAGCACCACCAGGAGTAATTCCTGAGTGCAGAGTCAGGAGTAATCCCTGAGCATTGCTGGGTACGACCTAAAAAAAGGCACACACAAAAAAAAAATGGGACCCCAAAGCTTATTCTTTTGCTGTAGTTTTGTTGCTCTGGGGCTCCGCCTGGTGTGTGTGGTGCTCACCCGGCTCTGTATTTAGGGGCCACTCCCGGGCGGGGCTGGGGCAGCAGATGGGGAGCAAGGCCTTCGCCGCCCTGTCTCGGGCCCTGTGCTGTCGCTGCCGGCTAGTCCCGGCACACGTGTCCGAGCACCGGGCGGGAACGGGCCCGGCCCTGCCACCAGGCCCCCCTGCACCGGCACCCCACTCGGGGCTGGCACTGCCGGAAGCCTCCAGCGGGGCTTGGTCAAACTGCCCGCGGCCTCTCCCAGATGGGCAGGGCGGTGCGGCTCTGGGGACACCCACCTGAAGGGCTTGTTCTGGTTGGCGGGGGAGGTGCTGGCCCCGTCAGCCCCGACTCCTTCCCGGACATGTCAGGGATCGGAGAGTCCTCCATGGGAGAGATGATATTTTCCTGGAAGGGTCGGAGACGGCGGGGATGGAGGGACGCCGCTGCCATGCTCCACTAACCACCGTGGAGCAGCCCCACCCCGGAGCGACTCCACACAGCCACGCAGCCCCAAGAGCCCCGTGTTCCTGGCCCGATGCCGCACGGCGACACTAGGCACCGAGCAGTGGCTGGGTGGGCAGGGCGGCCCCAGCAGGGTCAAGGGGCGGATGATGGGGTCAGGGGTCAGCACAGGCAGCAGGGGCGGGCTCCCGAGGGCCTCTCCCTGCGCAGCTGCTGTTTCTAAGCACTGGGCACGGTGTTGGCAGAGGCTGCCCTCCAGAGTAGCGGACACTCGCCCACCTCCCTGGGTCAGGCGTGGACGGCTGGCAACGCTCGTGCAAAGTGATCAGACGAGAGAAGGGGCCGCCCCGCCAAGGCCCTCTCCCCTTCCTCCACCCGTGCGGGGCCACTGGGGCAGGGCCTGCTGACCGCTGGGGCGGGGCCTGCCCTCCAGCCCCGCCATGGCCAACCCAAACTGTAGTTTCTGGCACACGCTGCAGCTCAGGGCTTACTCCGGGCTCTGCACTCAGGGGTCACTTCTGGCAGTGCCTGGGGGACTCTGTGGGGTCAGACTCCTTTGGTCACGTGCAAGGGAAGCGTCTCACGTGCTTTGCTGTTGCTCGGCGCCCCACCCCAACTGCTGGGCTCTGTGCAGAACCAGGGCCCCAGGTGAGCCGAGCAGGACAGTGCCGGGACTGCAGCAGGCACACGCCAAATGTGGGCCCTGACCGTGGGCCCCGCCCTGCCTGGTTATTAACTGGTCACTCAAGCGAAGTGACCGCCTCGGTCACGGCAGGCCCTGAAGGCCCGGTCTCGCCTTTGGGTCTTGCCACATCACTTCATGGTGTGCGCACTGAAGGCGGGACATGGGCTCGGCCCGGCCCCGGCCGGCCCAAATCCAAGAATCTTTCTTCAGCCCAAGATCCAGGAATACGAATTCACGGATGATCCCATCGACGTGCCCAGAATCCCTAAGAACGATGCCCCCAATAGGTACGGGGCCTCAGGCTGCAGGCGGGGGGCTGGGGCGAGCGGTGGGGATCCTGCTCACGGCTGCCGTGCCGTAGGTTCTGGGCTTCCGTGGAGCCCTACTGTGCCGGCATCACCAGCGAGGAGGCGCCGACGGGGTCACGGCGGGCCCTGAAGGCCCGGATCTCGCCTTCAGTGCGTACACCAAAGGTCCTTCTCCTGGACTCAGGCCTCTGCCCAAGTTGAGTGCTCAGACCTTTTGGGGAGGGTCGACGGTGAGGGGGCACTGAGGGGCTTCCAGGGAACAGAGCAGGTGAGTTTAGGCAAGCTGTGTAGACAAGCCGTGTAGACAAGCGTGCAGCTGGGGGAGGGGACAGAAGAGCGGGGGGCACCAAGCCGACCCCCAGCACCTACATGGTCCCCCTGAGCACTGCTGGGTGTGGCCCCACCCATGCACCACAAGGCAAAGAGGCTGCGATTGTGCCCAACGTGCTGTTTCACCGCGGTACACGCGAGATTCCTGAGTGTCGGGGTACAGCCCAACTGGACACTGGCTTTGATGTGGGCCTCAGGTCTGGCTCCCCACGCCGGGCAGCTCCGAGAGCAGCCCCCCCCCTGTTGCTCTCACTCTCGAGGCAGCTCCCAGGCGCCCCAGGGAATGGGCCAACCCCAGCGGAAAGAACAGACCATCGTGTCCATCGGGCAGGCTCACCTCGACCAGGGCCTGCAGGAGTCTCTGCGTCAGGGCGCCGAAGGGACAGCCGTCCTCGGGCTGCTCCGTGGTGGGCCTCAGACTTCTTCAGCAGAGCGTCAACATCTGAGCCAGGCAGATTGGGCAGGTGGGGCGCGGGCTGGGGGGCTGGGAGGCAGCTGGCTTGGGGGAATCAAGCCTGGCTCCGGCAGGAGGGACCCGCCTACCTTTAGTGTCCAGCTCGGTCAGTGGACCCAGGAGGCCTTTCTTCTTGTCGGCCACGGCGGGCGCCGGGCCCCCGTCCTTCTGCTCCTCTAGCAGGTCCTCCTGGGCCCAGCGCTGGGCGTAGTGCTTGCCCAGGGGCGGGATCTGCACAGAACCAGGGCCCGCGGGGACAGCTCAGCCCTGCCCAGCCCCGCCCCACTCACGGGCTGAGGGAAGCAGAGTGCAGGGGGTGGGGGGAGGGACACAGGCCCCCTGGCCGGGACAGGAGAACCTTCGGATTTCACACATGCACTGGCCTGCCGGGAAGGGCAGGTGTGGGACAGAGGACACCAGCAGGGGGTGGGGACAGGGAGAGGCTGCGGCTCTGCTGGGGCCCCAGGGGTGTCGGGCCAAGAAGAGACAGCGCGGGCAGGGCAGTGTGGCCAGGAACACGGTGCGAGGAGCGGGCTGCAAGCCAAGGCCTCATGGTGAGCGAGCCCAGTACTGTCCTCCGGACCGTGCAAATGCAGGAGGCGGAGGGAGTCCAGGCCAGGGCAGAGTGGCCAGCTGGGGGAGGTGGGGGCCAGGGGGGAGAAGGGGGCAGGGGCAGGGGGCTGGGCAGGGCCAGGCTCTACCTTGTAGTGCTCGGCCTCGTCCTCGGGCGGCGGAGCAGCTCCTCCAGCGTGCGCACCTCCTCGCTGGTGATGTCGGCACAGTAGGGCTCCACGGAAGCCCAGAACCTACGGCACGGCAGCCGTGAGCAGGGTCCCCCCACCGCCGCCCCAGCCCCCGCCCGCAGCCTGAGGCCCGTACCTATTGGGGCGTCGTTCTTAGGGATTCTGGGCACATCGATGGGATCATCCGTGAATTCGTATTCCTGGATCTTGGGCTGAAGATTCTTGGATTTGGGCCGGCGGGGCGGGCCCGGGCCCGCGTCCCGCCTTCCCTTCCAGTTTCTGCTTCTTGGGCTTGCCGTGTTTGGGGGCTCCGAGCTCATGGTCGCGGCTCAGCTTCAGGAACCGCCGGTCCCCTTTCTTGTCTTGCCAGTCGGTGAGGATCTGGAAGGACCCAACCCTGAAGCTCAAGCCCACGACTCTGGCGTGGGCAGGTTTGGAAGGCTTGGCCGCCCTCCCCGGGCCCCAGGTGCTCCTGATCCTCAGCACACACTGGACGATCTGTCCTCTCCTCGCCAATGTGTCCCCCTAGCCGGGCACTCCAGATGGCACCGGGCCTCGTGCAGAGTGGCTGGAGGGATGTGGGAAGCGGCGGGACCCCCTCGGGCCTGCGCTTTCCGGGCTACCAGACGCTCCTTCCCTCGGCCGCATCACGCCAAGCACAGCCCGCGCTCACGGCACGGCCCACCACAGGGCTGCTCACCAGCACCCACTGAACTTGGTTCCTCTGTGGGGTCAGTGCAAACAGGCGCTTCTCAGGTCCCTGGGACCCCGGCCCACCTATCTCCAGGCAGACCCCGAGCTACCGAGGCCTAGAGAGCGCCCCTCAGCCACTCTGTGCTCCAGGATCTGACTGGCATCCGGCCTGGGGTTACTCCTGGCTCTGCACTCAGGACTCACTCCAGGCGGTGCTGGGGGACCACTGGGGGCGCCGGGGGATCAGACTCGGGCAAACCCCCTCCTCCTGCTCTCAAGCAGGCCCGCAGCCCCTCGTTCTAGGTCTCACCCAGCACTGCTCAGGCAGTGCTCCTGGCTGCTGAGGCCAGGCCGTCCTCACGGCCCATCATGTCCAGCAGAGGACACGGCGGAGGGAGCAGAGGCATTGGGTGCTCGGGATGTCGCCCTGGGGGGGAAGCTCAGGGATCCTCCTGGCTCTGCGCTCAGGACCTCTGGGGTGCTGGAGGTCAGACTCTGGACTATCGCTCGTGCGACGCGGTCCAGCTCCTTGGCTCCTGCCCTGCCACAGCCCTCCCGGGGCGGGCACCTGTGTCTCGGCCTCCAGCACCCGCAGGCGGCTGGCGGATGACAGCAGCGTCTCGAGCTCCAGCTGCAGCGTGTCCAACTCCTCGATCCCGATGCCATCGTCCCCGGGCGCGCGAGCACGGCCGTGTAGCGCGGGCACACCTTGAGGTGATCGACCGATTTGAAGTCGTGGAACTGCAAGGGGCAGTCCTTCAGCTCACTCATGGCCACCGGAGCCTGCGGCCGGAAGGGGGTTTCCATGGGGCGGCTGCGGCCCGCCCTCGCCCTAAACGCCACCCTACCCCGGGCAGGGACTTGGGGGAGCGGTTCTACTGACCAGGAGTGGACACCCCACGAGGAGTTAAGAAGAACCCAGCTAGTGTTTTTGTTTTGGCTTTTTGGGTCACACCCGGGGGTGCTCAGGGGTCAGTCCTGGCTGGGCACTCAGGAATTACTCCTGGTGGTGCTGGGGGGAACCACAGGGATGCCGGGATCGACCCCATGTGGGCCGCATGTAAAACAAATGCGGGCCCTGCTCCGGCGCTCCCCCGGCTGGCTGAGTCTGTGCAGACAGACCCCAGAGGACCCTCTACTACTCTTTCCTTGTGGGGTCTGCAGGGCCCGAGCCGGAGGTGCTCAGGAGCCCCACGCTGTGCAGGGAGCACCCCAGGTCCGGCCGACCCCACAGGCTTGGCCACTACTGCAGAGTGGGCACGCCAGTACCTACCTCCCCGGGGCCGGCGGAGGAGCGACGGGGCAGTGCCTGGCGCGAGAGAAGCGGGGGTCGCTCAACGGCCGGCCCCACCCGCCGGGCGCCCCCCTCCCCTCCCCCTCCCGCCGCGACCTCCTACCGGGCCGCGGGAGGGGGCGGAGAGGTTCCGGTGCGCGGGAGCTCTGGGCGGGCCCCCGGGGCTGGGGGCCGCGAGGCCGGGGCGACAGTGGACGGGGGGCGGGGGGTGCGGCTCGGGCGGACCCCGGGCTGGGCCGGGGGCGGGGCCCGCGGGCCGGGGGCGCGGGGCGGAAGGATCGCGGGGCGCCCCCGCCGCGCCGTGCCCTAATAAGGAGCCGGGCCGCGCGCGGGCCGCACCATGGCGCGCGGCGGGGGCGGCGGGGGCGCGGGCGCAGCCGGGCCGGGGCGGGGGCTCGGGGGCCGCGGGGAGGGGCCGGGCCGGCCGCGGGCAGCAGGGCCCCGGCGGCGCGCGAGCCTCGGCGCAGCCCTGGCGGGACCCCGGGGCGCGGCCGCGGGACCCCGGGCCGCCTCCCCGCGCGCGGTGGTTCCGCCCGGAAGTGCGGCTGCGCGGCGGCGGGCGGGGCGGCCACTTCCGCACTTCCGCTTTCCGGCCCAGCCAGCGCCGCGATGGTGAGAGCCGGGCCGGGCCGGGGACCCCGCGTCGCTCCCCGCCTGGGGCCGGGGGTGCGGTTGGGCCGCGGGGGGCGCGCGGAGGGGGCGCGGGGTCGGAGCCGGCCCTGGAGGCAGGCAGGTAGGGGGACGCTCCGAGGCCGCGGACGGGCCGCTGCCCACCTGGCCGGGCGCCCAGCCTCGCGTCCACTCCGGGGAGGGGCGCCCCGGCCGGCCCCGTCCTGGTGTCAGCTCCTGACTCGGTTTCCCGCGGCGTGGACGCGCTGCCACGGCGGCCTCTCCCGCGGGAGCCCCCCTCCCTGCCCGGCAGCGGCCTTCCGGGGGCCCGCGCCCACCGGCCCAGACCCCCGGTAGCGCCGCTCGGCTCCAGAACTGTCTGACTTCGGGTCCCCAGCAGGGGAAGCCCGGGGTAGATCCTTTATGCTTTACTCCACTCGGTCCTGGATGCCTCGCCCCTGTTTTCTGGGGGGGGACCGGACTTCCTGAGCGCTCGCAGGCACAGGATGGTGACCCTGGGCGGGCCCCTATGGGCCACCTTTGCTGGCCATAACCCGGTGGAATGCAGGATGCCGCTGCCCCAAGAGAGCCCGGAGGCCCCTTTGTAATCTGATCCTCTCTCCCTCCGAATTTTCTCTTTTCCTTTTGTAACTGCCTCCCAGGTTGCCCTGGAAATAGACCTCCGTGGCCGAGGCTCTGTCCTGAGTGTGTGGTGTGGGGAGTCGAGCTCTGGGTGGCCGGAGTTGCTGGCATTGGTGGCTGTGGCCCCATTTCACGCCAGTGCGTGGCCTGGGTGTGCCGGCTCGGCCTCATGGACCTGTCCCCAGCCACCTCCGCCCCTCACTTCCCTGTCCCTGCACTCCGTGGAGTCCCTGACGCCCGGAGGCCCGGTAGCCCTTCCTGCCTGCACAGAAGCTCTGTCCTTTTGGTCTGGCCCCCTGGGCCGTGTGGGGCTCACTCTCGGCACCAGCGATGAGGCCCTGGTGTTGGGTCAGGCCTGCTCTTGCGGGGGCTTTGGTGGCTCGCTCTGCGGGGAATGCCTGACCCTCAGGTGCTGGCCGCTTCTGTGGGCTCCATGTTCCGTGAGGTGACTGCGGTGCCGACAGCCTGGTTGAGCTGTGAGGTTCACCGCCTGGCTGCGAATAGGGAAGTCGGAAAGACCTTGCTGAGGAAGGAAGAGGCCTCAGAAGGGGAACCTGCCTGCCGCAGCGCGTTGCTTTGCCGCCAGTGGCTGGGACAGCCTTTCACTGCCTCCATTGCTTAGGGCACCGCTTTGGGGCGGGGCTCGGCCGAGGAGGGCCCCTCTGTGGCACCGCACGCTGTGGCTCCACCTCTGACCACAGACACCAGGGATACAGCCCCAGGTCAGAAGTAAAACCAGACCGGTGAAATGGGGCCGGTGGTTCAGCCTGTGACGCCCCAGGGTGAGGAAGGAACGTTCTAGAAGTGAGTCCCCTGGCGGCGGCCATGTCCCCAGCCCGCTGCCCTTCAAGCCCTGGTCTCGCTTCCATCGTCAGAACCAGTGACTCCGGCAAAGGCCCCTTTCGGGTCTCAATGTCGCGTCTCTTGCTCTGCTCTGCCACACCCCGCCCGGGGGCGTGTTAGGTGAGAGGGTCGTGGCCAGCCTTGGGTTCCCAGCGCCGGCTCCCTGCTTGGCTCACAGGGAGGCCTCTCTGCGTTAGGGCCCGGTCCTTGCCTGTGTCTCCGGACCAGAGTTTTCAGGATCGACACAGTTTGCGGGACTCCGGTGTCCGGGAGCTCGAGTGCCGCTGCGGCTCCCTGCCCGCTTCCTGCAGCTTCACCCTGAGGCCTCCAAGATGTCTGCTTCTTATTCCCCTTCGAGTCACCCCCATTGATGCTCAGGAGTTACACCTGGCAGTGCTCGGGGGTCCATAGGGGATGCCGGGGATCGTGCCGCGCAGCTGTGGGCAAGGCCGACACTGCTGTTGCTCTGGCCCTGTGGAAAACGTCTTGACCTCGTGAGAGCCGCTGCTCTGAACTTAGCCACAGCCCCTGTGCCGAGATTGCTCTCTTTGCTGCTGATGCCGCGGGAGGCGGCGCTCAGGGGTCTGGCTCTCGAGAGCTGGGGTGGGGGCGGCAGGCTTGGCAGCCGGATTCTGACCAGCTCGGCTTCTTCCCCGCAGACTGCCACTCTCCGCCCCTACCTGAGTGCCGTGCGGGCCACCCTGCAGGCCGCCCTCTGCCTGGAGAATTTCTCCTCTCAGGTCGTGGAACGGCACAACAAGCCAGAGGTGGAAGTCAGGTAGGGAGGGGCCGCTTCCGGGGTGGGCGGGTAGGGAAGGAGCCTCTCGCTGGGTGGGCGGGTAGGGAAGGGGCCCTCGCTGGGTGGGCCGGTAGGGAAGGAGCCTCTCGCTGGGTGGGCGGGTAGGGAAGGGGCCCCCGCTGGGTGGGCGGGTAGGGAAGGGCCCCTCGCTGGGGGCGGGTAGGGAAGGGGCCTCTCGCGGTGGGCGGGTAGGGAAGGGGGCGGTGGGCGGGTAGGGGAAGGGCGCGCTCGCGGTGGGCGGGTAGGGAAGGGCCGCTCAGCGGGTGGGCGGGTAGGGAAGGAGCCGCTCGCCCGGGTGGGCGGGCTGTGGTCTGGGACCTGCGTTCCAGTGTCTCCTGCCAGCCCAAGGGCACAAGGTGTGTTGTGCTGCCCGTGGGCAAAGCTTCCCATTGGGTGTTCAGGAGTGAGGGTTCGGGGCTGGAGCGATAATGAAGCGGGGAGGGCGTTTGCCTTGCACACCGCAGACCCTGGTTCGATCCCCAGCATCCCATATGGTCCCCGAGCACCGCCGGAAGAATTCCCGAGTGCAGAGTCAGGAGTAACCCCTGAGCATTGCCGGTATTACCCAAAAAAGCAAAAACTTGTTTTAAAAAAACGAGGGCTCCCGGCCAGACAGACGGTACAAGCGCAACTTGTGTTGCGTCGCGGCGGACTCAGGTTCCACAGCACCTCCTAGGGTCCCCTGAGCCCATCAGAAGTGATCCCTGAGCTCAGAGCCCGGGGAAGCCCTGGGCACCGCTGGGTGTGGCCCCATGAGGGGTCAGTAGGTTGCAGGACACCCAGGGGAGAAGCACCCGGCGAGCCAGGTTAGGCTTGACACAAGCTGTGAGTTTCTGCGCCCGCTGCTGCTTGCAGAGCAGAGACCTGGGCCCCGGCTGCCGGCTCCGGCTTTCTGAGGAAACCAGCGCCTTCCCGCCAGCTGCCTTCGTTCGCTCCTGCTCAAAAGCGTCACAGTCAGAGTTATTTTCCCTTACCCGGTCGGGTTTGTGAGTGACTTTTCTCATTGTTTCAAGTGTGTCTGGGCCACGGCTACCACGTGCCGGCGCTTAGTCGCCGTTTGCGGCTAAAGCCTCGTTGGGGGGCGCGACTGGCCTCGCGGTGCGGTCCTGCTCCAGGCACCCTCCACGTCCCACCCCTGAGCAGCACCGGGTGTTGCCGAGACCCTCCCTCCCCCAAAGCTCGGAAACTGGCAAGATATGTCAGTTTGGGTTCATTTCCTTGTTTCTTTTTGGGGGGGAGGGTCAGCACCTGGCGGTGCTCAGGGGGACCGTGTGGGGGCCAGATCCAGCCTAGTCAGCCCCTGGGTAAGAGTCCTAACCTACCTGCCATGCACGTTTCCCTTAGGTTTTATTGGGGGGCGGGCACACCCAGTGACGCTCAGGGCTGCCTTCTGGCGAGCTGGGGATGCCGGGATCAAAGCCGGCCCTGCAGCAGCAAGGCCAGCACCCTCCCCGCTGTGCTGTCACTCCGCTGCCCACTTCGGCGTTTCTGTTCATATGTTCACATATGTTGGTTTTAGGGGGGCGACGCTCGGCAGTGCTCGGAGCCAGGTGGCGGGGATTGCAGAGCGCGTGTTCGGCTGTGAACGTCTCCGGCCTGGCTGCTGTGCCAAGCCTCCCGGCAGCACGACGCCCTGCCAGATGGCGACAGATCCTGAGGCCGCATAACACAGGCTGAGGGAGTGACGGAGAGTCGCTGTGGAATGCAGGGGTCGGGCAGCTGCCCCGGCGCCCACGCAGCCCCGCGGCCTGAGCCTTCCGTGGGCGCGGTGACCTGGGTCAGGATAAGAGCTTTCATCCCTAGCGCTCGTGTGTGATGCCCAGGGCAGGGTCGGGATGCCCGAGAGTGAGCTGGTCAGCTGCGCGCAAAGGGCTCTCCGTGTAGTTCAGGGACCTTTTATGTGCGGGGGTGGAGCTCGGTTGGCCACGTGCAAGGCAACGGCCTTGCTTGCTGCCCCGTCTCTTTGGCACACCGTGTGTGTGTGTGTCTGTGTGTGTGTGTGTGTGTGTGTCTGTGTGTGTCTTTGGGCCACACCTGTGGCGCTCAGGGGGTTGGTCCCGGCTCTGCGCTCAGGAATCTGTCGGGCGAAGGAACCGCACATCGTGCCACTGATCACGGCCGCCTCAGCTGCCTCCCTCTTGGCGAGTTTAATCTCTGTATTCTCCGCAGCGAGTGACCAGGCGCTTCTGTTCTTTCTTTCCGAGAGGTCCCTGCGGACGATTCTCAGGCTGCTGAAGCCTCATGGCTCGGCTTTGGGGCCCAGAGCCATAGGAAGGGGAGGGCTCTGGCCTTGCACGGAGCTGACCGGGACAAGCCTCAGCACCACATATGGTCCCCTGGAACACCAGAAGTGACCCCTGAGTGCAGCCAGAGTCAGCTCTGAGCACCTCTGGGTGTGGCCCCAGAGCCCAAGCCATCTTTCCTCAGTTGCCCCTTCCTCCTCCAAAGGCGCCCCCCAGAATGGAGCTCCCTAGCTTGCGTCTCGGGTGTCCTGGACTCGGGGTCCCAGTGGCAGTTCTGGCTTGCGGGGTCCTTGCTGACCCGAGCCCTCTGGCTCCTGTTTCCAGGAGCAGCAAAAGAGCTGCTGCTGCAGCCCGTGACCATCAGCAGGAACGAGAAGGAGAAGGTCCTCATCGAGGGCTCCATCAACTCCGTGCGGCGTCAGCATCGCCGTGAAGCAGGTGAGCGGCCGCCACCCCAGGGCGCCCACTGGCCTGTGCCAGCCTGTGCCTGCCGCTCTCCGCCAGCCCTGGCCTGGGGGCCCGCCGTGGTGAGAAGCGGGAAAGCTCGCGGCAGGGCTCCGGACGGAGATGTCGCGAGTGAGGCCGCCCCGCCCGGGTCAGAACCTGCAGCTGGGCCGCTGGGGTAACGTCAGATGGGTGGCGGCTGTCTGTCCCCCGCCCCAGCCTGGCCGTGGCATGGGCGCCCTGAACTGCTGTTTACTGACGCTCAAGCAGTGGCCCAAAAAGCGCCCGGAGTGGACGCAGCACGGAGGCCTGGCCCAGGACTGCCCTGAGGGGCCCCTGGCGCAGGCGGGGCTCTAAGCCAGGGGCCGTCGCCTCCGGCCTGCTGTGGCCCCGGGCCCTGCAGCCAGGAAGCACAGAGTGGAAAGTGTTTGTGGGGGGGGCGACAGGCAGAGCAGCGCCAGCTGAAAAGGTCTCCCCGTGGGAAGACTGAGGTGAGCCTGGAGAAGCCAGGGGCTCTGGCTCCTTGGCAGGACTCACGCAGGGACCACCGGGCCTCATTCGTGATTTTCTGGTGTGTAACCGCACACTTCAGAAGAAGCCGTGGTCGTGACCCGAGAGACACTGAGCTCTCACGGTGTGGGCTCGGAAGCCACATAAAACACGACTCAGCGGGCCGGAGCGATAGCCCAGCGGGTAGGGCGTTTGCCTTGCTGCGGCCGGCCCATGCCGCCCGGGTTCAATCCCGGCATCCCATATGGTCCCCTGAGCACCGCCAGGAGTAATTTCTGAGTGCAGAGCCAGGAGTAATCCCTGAGCATTGCCGGGTGTGACCCAAAAAGGAAAAAAAAAAAAAAAAAACATGACTCAGCCGCTGGAACCGCCTCAGTGGGCAGAGATGGTCATAGTAATGCCGTGGTCAGCCCAAGGGGCCCCAGGGTCGCGGCCACTCAGCTGGTGGCCAGGTGAGGCAGTGACAGTGCCCAGTGCTGGACTCACTGCTGGCCTGGTGGGGGTGGGGTCCAAGCTCCAGGTGCGCGTGGCCGGGGCGCTGGCCCTGGAGTGAGCGCTGGTCCCCTCGCTCTCACCAGGCTGACGAGATCGAGAAGATTCTGTGTCACAAGTTCATGCGCTTCATGATGATGCGGGCAGAGAACTTCTTCATCCTTCGCGGAAGCCGGTGGAGGTGAGCCAGGCCGGTGCTCACACCCTGTCGAGCGAGGGCGGGGTCGCAGCTGACCCAGTGTTGAGGGGCCTCTGCACCGGGAAGCTCTCAGCTCCCCTGCTGGCCTTGTCTCCGTCTCGAGGCTACAGCGTACAGCACTGTGGGCTTCAGGGCCTTTGTTTTTTTTTAATTGTGTGTGTGTGTGTCTGTGCACACACCCGTGTCCCTTTCTCTATTCTCCGTAATCTGAGCCACAATGAGGCCCAGGACAGAGTTTTGGAGCAGGCTGGGCCCTGCCCAGCCAAATGCCTGATGCCCTGCTGGCGGGGCTGCTCTAATGTCTTAAAGTGTTTGTGGGGAGGTGACGGGCACGCCTTACACACACACACATACACCCGCTGCGTACCTGCGCATGCGCACTGCCCCCCCCCCGTGCTATTTTACTAGATCCTTCTGTGACAGGATTTCTGGTTCCTTCACTCCTGTACTTCCCACACGTACCTGTTCACGTGGCTCCGGCTGTGGAGGGTAGCCTAAACGCCCCAGGGAGAAGGGTCCCCTGGCCAGGCAGTGGCTGGGGACAGGGGGCGGCCCCTCACTCCTGTGCTCCTCAGGGCTACGACATCAGCTTCCTCATCACCAACTTCCACACGGAGCAGATGTACAAGCACAAGCTGGTGGACTTCGCCATTCACTTCATGGAGGAGATCGACAAGGAGATCAGCGAGATGAAGCTCTCGGTGAGACGCGCACGCATCGTGGCCGAGGAGTTCCTCAAGAATGTGAGCGGCTGCTTCTGCGAGCTCCACTGGGGACAGTGGTGGCCCCAGCTCACTGGGAGGGCCCCTCCCACCCCTAAATAGTCCTGTGCAGTGTTACTGGGTTTCTTGGAGGAGGTCGCGGTGAGGACACCTCTGGGGGCAGGAAGCGGTCAGGGTGTGGATTCGGCCTGGGGGCAGGTGCCAGATTCCTGGGACCTACAGGGTCTTTGGTAGGCCTGGGAGCAGACGTCGGCCTTGTTCGGGGGCCGTCCTGCTCCCTCAGAGGGACTCAGCCTCGCGTGGCTGCGAAGGTAGAGCCTCTTTGCTTGGACCTTAGGCTCACACCCGCGATGCTCAGGGCTTCCTCCTGGCAGTGCTCAGGGGACCCTATGGGGATGCCGGGGTCACACCAGGGTCAGCTGCGTGCAAGGCAGGTGCCCTCCCTGTGCTCGGGCCCAGGTGGAGCACTCCGTCATCCAGTTTAGGCCCTGAGTGGAGTGCCTGGTCGGGGAGCACCCAGGGCCTCTGGGCACGTGCTGGCGGTGCCGTTGGCGCCGGTTCTCCTCTCTGACCAGTCAGCGGGCTGGCTTGTCCCTCCCGCCCTGGGTCCTGAGTGGAGGCTGTGTCCGAGGTGACCCCGTCCGCAGCCCGGCTCTCCTGCCGGCTCCTGCTCTCCCCTCCAGGCATCCTTTGTTGACACGCTCCGCTCCGAGTTGCTGCTGATCCCCAGATGGGACTGTTTGCTTCTAGCAGGGCACAGACGTGTCCCAGGAGGAGCTTCGCTGCTAAAAGTGGAAATTCCACCCACTCCCCTGGGCCTCTGTTCCTCTGACAGTAGCCAGGGTACAAGTCGCCAAGATGGGCACACCGGCGGCCTCTGCCGCCTGCTTCCCGGGCGGAGCGACAGCACAGCGGGGAGGGTGTTTGCCTTGCATGCAGCCAACCAGGGTTCGATTCCCGGCATCCCATATGGTCCCCTGAGCACTGCCAGGAGTAACTCCTGACCATTGCTGGGTCTGACCCAAAGAGAAAAAAAGCTTCCTCTGAGCCCCACCCAGCACCAGCAGCCTCGGCTCATCAGCACACGTGACGGTTCTGGGATTATCCACGGTTCCGTGATGATCCCATTTTCCTACTGCACAGCTAAGGCGAGCACGTTCCACGGCTCATCTCAGGTCACAGCTAAAGCGGGTTCTAGGACGGGGCCCGTCGTGCCTGGGGCGATGCCTGAGAGCCTGTGCTGGTCTGGCCCCGTCGTGGTGCCTGGTACTGTAGCTGCTGTGTAAAGCCGCCGTGGGCCCCCCGGAGGGTGCTCGCAGGCCGGGCTGTGGGAATCCCACACACCCCCTGGTCCCCTGCCCGATCTGGGGTCAGAGCTGCGAAACCCGGCTGCTGTAGAGCGTGTCGGGACCAGAGGGGTAACTTCGGCGTGAGGACCTTAGCCCGCATGCGCCAGCCAGTTCAGTCCCTGCACACGGCCCCATTACTGCTTCCTTCCGTCAGCCCCTGCACCCCCGATAAGCCGCCAGGGGAGGCGGCGGGCGGCCGCCCCCGCAGTGACCGCTCTCCTCTTCTCTCCGCAGTTCTGAACCGTCTGGCTGTGGATCCTGTGGCCCCCCTCAGGCCCCCGTGTGTCTCCGGGCGTGCTGGAGCCTCCCCAGACGGCAGCGGTGGCCCGGGAGTGGGTGGGGGGTGGCGTGCTCGCGGCCTGGGCGAGGCAGCTGCAGTGGGCCTGCCCCGAGCCAGCGCGCCTGTCCGGCTTCTCATTTCCGTCCTGGGCCAGGACCAAGTTTCGGGAGGTCCAGAGACCCAGACTGCTCGCAGGGAGGCGGCCGCCTTTCTTGTCTCTTTTTCTTTAAACCACCTCCAGTGGCTGTGACTGGTCCCTGTTTGGTCGCTGTGGGTCTGGGCGGGCCTGGAGCCAGCAGGCGACTTCTGTTCCCCAGCAGCCCTGCGGAGGGCGGGGGTCTGGTGGCGCTTCCCAGCTCCCCAGCTCTGCCGAGAGGAAGGTGGCCTCCAGCACAGGTGGACGACACGGGCTGGGCAGACGCCACCTGCCGCACCTCAGCTGGGGCCAAAAAGTTCGGCCGTGGCACCTTGGAGGGCCCCCGCCAAGCGAGCCGAGCCGGTCATCGGGCCTCCGTCAGCCAGCACAGCCTGTACTGGAGGGTCCCCGGAGGGGGCCTGGCCGAGGCCCCCTCCCCGCTCTGGCCCCTCTGCCCCACGCTTGCGCTTCCTTTCTTACTCTGGTGGACCTTCCCCTGATTAAAGTTTCCTCTTGCCCCCTTGGGGGCTGCATGAGGTCTGTGTGTGTCTGTCTGTCTGTCCTTCCTGATGCTGCCCACCGTGCTCTGCCCTGGGCCTTTGCCTGAGTTAACAGGAACCTGGAAGTGGGCCTCCATGGCCGGGCAGCAGCCACGGGCCCCAGCCCTGAGGCTCAGGACTGCTTCTGGCGCGGGGTGTGGAACCTGCCCTGCTAGCACCTCGGTTCCCTACAGGTCGGGTGCTCGCCGGTGTGTGGACCATGGGGGTATTCCTGCTCCTCCATGCCTTCAGGTCAGCACACAGGGCCCTGGAGCGACTACAGCAGGTAGCGCCACTGCCCTGGTCCACCCAGGTTCCGTCCTCGGCACCCAGCACGGTCCCCTAAGCTCAGGGTCACATGAGTGCAGAGCCGGCAGTAAGCTCTGAGCCCTGCAGGGTGTACCCCCAAAACAAAGCTAAAGCTCGGGCTTGTGTTTGGGCTCCCCGCTGCCGACCTTGGCCGATTCTCTGCCCCCGTATCTGGCAATGTCCACGCCAAGCCATCCTGCTCGGGACCCATGGCCTGCCTGACCGCCTCCAGGGCCAGGGGAGGATGGGGCGGATACTAGGTGTCCGCTCGCTCGCTCACGCCAGTCTCAGGTCCGTGGGTGCCGTGTGGACAAGGTGGGCAGGCAACGTTGAGGATGGTTGGTTTTGACCTGGAGCTTTTAAGGAATATCCAGGGGCCAGAGAGTACAGTGGTAAGTGCTCCCTGTGCACGCAGCCGACCCAGGTTCCATCCCTGTACCCCTTAGAGTTCCCCAAGTTCGCCAGGAGTGATTCCTGAGTGCAGAGCTGAAGTAAGTCCTGAGCAGGTGTGGCAACACGGCGGGCAAGGAACCTTGTACGCAGCCAACCAGAGTGGTCCCTGGTGCCACAGCCAAGCCCCAAGAGTGATCCCTGAACACGGTGTGCGGGTTCCCAACAACAGAAATTCATTAGTCTAGTGGCCAGCCCAAGTCCAGTCCCTGCCTGGCGTGTCTGGCCCGTCTGTCCGCCAGGAGCAATCCTGGAGTACCACCCGCTGTTGGCCCTCCCTCCAAACGCAGCTGACCTGAGGGGTCAGGGTGCTGAAAGGCGGAGTGCCTGGGCAGGGCCCACACAGCCGTCCCTCCTTTGTGACACCGCCTGTGACCTCCAGCCACCTGCAGGACTAGTGTGTCTGCACTCACACTGGTCAAGGTCTTCACAGCACGCCGGGAGCTGCCGGAGTATGGAAACCGGCCACTCTGCCCTCACAGGGCCATACTGTCCAGGTGAGCAGCAGGAGCTCAGCCGGATCCCAAAAGAGCCAGTGGGCCGCCCTTGGTTCCTGCTCTGTGGGAAGGCCAGCTCCAGCCCTGGGCACCTCTGCCTGCATGGCTGAGCCCAGCTGCGGGCACAGGCTGCAGTACTGAAGTGGGGACTGACCGGCCGGCCAGGCGGCTGTCTGCCTCAGGTTCCTGCCACCCAGGTTTCAACTCAAGTGTGGCAGTCGAGCTTGTGGTCAGACCGGAGCGTCACCGCTAGCTCTACTGTGGTTTCAGGCGGGTTATTAACCTGGGACTACAGAATACTTAGCCTCTACCCCGGAAGGACTACTTAGCCTTGTCGGGCGGCATGGAGCTGGTCTGAGGGTTCTGCAGTCAACTCTGAAAATCCCGTGGAAGGCAGGGGCAAGGCTGATGGGGGAGGCGCCTGCTCTGGTCTGCAAGGGCCCTGTTCAATTCCCTGCACGCCGGGTCCCTGAGCACTGAGCCAGGAGCAGGGCCTGTGCATTGCCTGTGTGGCACAAAATACCCAAAACGTTTATTTCCGGCCCGGGTGATAGCCCAGCGGGTAGGGCGTTTGCCTTGCACGCGGCCGGCCTGTGCTGGCCAGGGTTCGATCCCCGGCATCCCATATGGTCCCCGAGCACCGCCAGGAGTGATTCCTGAGTGCAGAGCCAGGAGTGACCCCTGAGCATTGCCGGGTGTGACCCGAAAAAGCAAAAAAAAAAAAAAAAAAAAAAAGAGAAGCTTATTTCCCAGAGACGGCAGGGTCAGATGGGAAAAGTGCTGCCCCGGCCTGACCAGCACGCCCTCCCCCCACCGACCACCTCCTGCCCTGCCCTTTTGGTTGGGCCCAAGCACCCACATAACCCTCTGCTCTGCCCACACAGATCTTTTGCTGTTTGGGGTTGGCACAGTGGTGTCGCTCAGGGTGTGTGTGGCGGTGCTCGGCCACGAGGTGCTGGGGTGGAGCCTGAACCTCGCCCACACAGTGGGGCCCGTCATCAACCTTGCCCTGAAAACAGCTTCCGAGTGGCTCCGGACACTCGCCCGCCTCAGCTGGACTGTCCGCTGCCGGGCTATGGCTCTCCCACCTACTGCTTTTCTTTCTCTGTCAGCAGTTGTGCGGAGGGCACGCAGCGGACCCCGCCTGGGCCTGCCGGCTTGTTCCTCCCTTGCCGGGGTCTGGCTTTTCTCAGCGGCCACCTCCAGCTCTCGGGTGTCGGGCTTGGTCTCGCCTAGCGGGGGCCTATCTAAATCCTACGGCAGGACAAGGGACCGAGGCCCAGAAGGGCTGGACAGCGCCGGCATTGCTCTCCCATGGACAGTGGGAGCGCAGCCCTCCCTTGCTGGCTGCGGGCCGGGTGCTGGACCAGGCTGGGGCGGGTCCCGGTGCTGGGCCAGGCTGGGGCGGGCCCCGGGGCTGGATAGGGCTGGGGCGGGCCCCGGGGCTGGCTGGGGCTGGTTTCCGGGGTGACAGCGAGCAAACAGAGGGCGGGGCGGGCCGGGCTCCAGCTCCAGCTCCGCGAGGGGCGCAGGCGGGGCCGGGGTTCCGCGAGCTCAGGAGCCGCGGGCCGCCCACCCGGCTCCGCCCGGGGCCTGTCCAAGGGGCGTCCTGGCCTGCAGCTCCGAGGCCAGCGGTCATGGCTCGCCCCCGCCTCGGGCGCGCCCCGGCGCGGGGACCCTGGCGGTGTCAGGTGCCGCGCGCGCGGGGTCCCCTCGGTGCGCAGCGTCCCCGCCCCGGCAGATGCCCGGCGCCCGCGCCCCGCAGACCCGCGTCCTAGACGGGGAGTCCCGGGCCCGAGCGGAGCGGCTGAAGGGGGCGGAGAGAAGGGGCGTGTGAGCGAGGGCCGGGAGCCCCCAGGCCGCGCCCCTGCGCCTCCGGCCGCAGCCTCGCCGCGCCGCCTCTTTCTGCAGGGTCCCTGCTTCTCTGGCAAGGGTTCTCCAAGGCGACCCTCCACCTGGGCCGGCTCCGGAACGCCAAGATGCTAGTGGAGAGAGCTGTCAAGGTCGGAGACACCCCTCCCTCCAGCCCTCCTGGGTTTTGGTTTTCATGGAGCCAGGCAGAGCCGGTTCCTGTCCCGGCTCCCCATCGCAAGAGGAGCCCGGGCCGTGGAGGGGCGCGGTGCAGGGGCAAGGCCGCTTACAGGACCCAGGGTCTGGGAACACCCAGGCCGAGCGGAGCCCTCAGCCCCCAGGTCCCCAAACTCTGGCCTACACCCGGTTACGATAATCTCGGGGTCTCCATTCTCCTCCCCGGACCTCCCTCCTTCTGGCCCCCAATCTTTCTGTCCCCTGCGCCTGGTCAGTAGACAGCCCCTGCTCCGACGTCCCCGGGCGCCTGCTCTGCCGTCAGTGCAGTTTCTCAGGGTCGCAGTAACTTAGGCTTGAAGTTCCTGTCTGACGCCTGAGCAGGAGCCACCAGCCTCCCTCCCCCCCCCGCCTTCCTCCCTGAAAGAGGCAAGTGCTCCTTACTGCACTGGATCTGTGAGTGCCGGTCCTTGAGCTGTTCTCGCCAGGCCCGTAGCTCCGACTCTCGGCCCCTCTGGGCCTGTTTTCTTTTTTCCTGCCTGTTTATCAGCTGGCTTCCCCCACTGGAGTGTAGAAGCTTCTCCAGGGCAGAGACTCACCTGCCTCAAGGCAGTCACCACTAAACAAAGACAGGAGAGGTGCTCCTTGGCTGTGGCCAGCTCTGGTTCAGACCCTGGACACCACACAGGGTGCCCAGCCCTGCCGGGTGCTTCCTGAGCACAGAGGCAGGGAGAGCCCCCGGGCACCGCCAGGGGTAGCCCAGCACGCCCAGCGCCCAAATGAACACCCACCTTCTCCCCTCGCAGCAGAAGAAGATCTTCATGGTCCAGGGCCGCTACCCCGTCATCCGCTGCCTGCTGCGCAGGAGGGGCTGGGTGGAGAAGAAGCTGCCCAGCCTGGGGCGTCCTGCAGGCGCCCCCAAAGAGCCGAGCAGCTCTGCGGGGGGGACTGCGACGTGGAGGACGGTGAGTAACTCCCGCCCTGAGTTTCCCGCCCACCAAGGCAGAGGCTCGGCCCCAAAGGCCGACAGGCCCTTCGCCTCCCTGCCTCTGCCTCTGCAGACGAGGACGAGGCGGACATGGAGCTCCAGTCCTCGGTGTTCAACTTCGAGGAGCTCCTGCAGGTGGACGAACTGGACGGGGGTACGCTGGCTGATGGTGAGCCCTGGGCCGTGCAGGTGGGGCTGGGGGGCTCCGGGGCCCAGCAGGTGAACCCAGGCCTGCTCTTGCCTCTAGCGCATGCTGGTTTATTTTCGTTTATTATATTTTTCCTTTTTATTTATTTATTTATTTTTTGCTTTTTTTTTTTGGGTCACACCCGCGATGCTCAGGGGTTACTCCTGGCTCTGCACTCAGGAATTACCTCCTGGTGTTGCTCAGGGGACCATATGGGATGCCGAGGATCGAACCCGGGCTGGCGTGGGCCGGCCCGTGCAAGGCAAACACCCTACCCGCTGGGCTGCCCAGCCCCTATTTTTCCTTTTTTTAATTTAATTGTTTTTTCTTTTTGGGTCACACCAGGAGATGCTCGGGGTCATTCCTGGCTCTGCACTCAGGAGTTTCTCCTGGTGGTGCTCAGGGGTCAAGGCTGGGTCTTTCACATGCAAAGCAGATGCCCTACCCGCTGTACTATTGCTCTGGCCCATGCTTTATTTATTTTATTTTATTCCTTAAATTTGTTTTGGGGCCACACTTGGCAGTGCTCAGGGTTACTCCTGGCTCTGCACTCAGGAATTACTCCTAACGTGCTCAGGGGATCATATGGGATGCGGGGATCGTTGGGTCGGTTGCACGTAAGGCAAATGCCCTCCTCGTTATGCTGTCTCTGGGCCTCTCCTTTATATTTTTATTTCCCCTGTTCTTTGACCCCATCCAGTAGTGCTTGCGGGCTCCCTCCTGGCTGTTTGGGAGCAGCTTCTGGAGGTGCTGTTGAGTGCAGGGTCAGCCAGCACTCTGCCTGCAGAGCCTGGGCTCCAGCCGGAAAAGGACTTTTTTGTTTATTATGGGCTACACACAGCACTGCTCGGGGCTCCCTGCTGGTTCAGGAATCACCTTGGGGAGACCGTAGTGGGTGCTGGGGTGCAGACACCCGTCTGTGCTATCACACTCACCTCTAGATTTTCTTTTTTTTTTTTGGGTCACCCGGCGACACTCAGGGGTTACTCCTGGCTCTTCGCTCAGGAATTACTCTTGGCAGTGCCTGGGGATCATATGGGGTGCCGGGATCGAACCCGGTCGGCCGCATGCAAGGCAAACGCTCTCCCCGCTGTGCTCCGGCCCCACCCCTAGATTTTTTCTGCTGTGGTTCCGGGGGCTCAGACAAGGCTGGCCTGAGAACAGACTGTTAGGTCAGAAGTTGGCATTGGTGGGGCGGGCGACAGCACAGCAGGAAGGGCGTTGCCTTGCACGCAGCCAACTGGTTCAATCCCCAGCATCCCTTAGGGTCCCCCCGAGCACCACCAGGAGTAATTCCTGAGTGCAGAGCCAGCAGTAACCCCTGAGTGTTGCCGGGTGTGACCCAAAAAGAAGAAAAGGAGCAGCCCCCCACCCTGCAACATCCCTGTTTGCTCCTTCCTCTGCCTTGAGCCAGAAAGGCCGGAACAGAAGGCTTACCCAGCTCTCAAACGCCACCAGCATGGCAGTGCCACTGGGACTGGGTGGGCCACTTGGTCTGGAAATGCGAGCCGTTACCCAGTGGGCGTTTCTGGGTCAGGGAGACGCATCCCGAGACTCAGGCTTGGTGCCCTTGGCCAGGCTCTTACCAGTCTGTGCTTGGTTCCCTCCTCTGTGAGGGCCAGCTGTGCCACACAAGCGCCTGACATGGGTTCACTGACTCGCAGAGGCAGGCGCCGGGCAGGCAAAGCCCCAGAGCCTGTTACAAGCTGGGGTGCCGCCACCCCCGGAAGCCCGGGAGCCAGAAGCCGGAGCCACGTCTGGCCTGGTCTGTGCCCAGGGATCCCCATGGCCCACTTTCCGACGGCATGTCTGGGGAGAAGAGGGTGTTTTCCTAGTGCTGATCTGATGGGTCCCAGAAGCATTCAGGGCACACACACGGGAGGTTGTGGGGCTCACGCTAGTTGGAGACCTTGGGGTTAGTGAGGGGTCTGGGATTTACCTGCTTTTTTAGTTGAGGTGCTCCCACACTCCATTGTAAGATGCTGGAGATCACACACTCATGTGCTACAGGGGAGCCAAATAATAGTGTTTCTGGTGGTGCTAGGGTGCTAGTACAGCGGAGACTGTGTTTATCTTGTTCGTGGCCGAACCGGGTTCGATCCCGGCATCCCATATGGTCCCCGAAGCACCCCAAGGAGTGATTCCTGAGCAGAGCCAGGAGTAACCTGAGTATTGCCAGGTATGGCGCCCCAAAGAATATTTCTGGAGGGCGGAGCGTGCACAGCCGGGTAGGGCGTTTGCCTTGCATGCGGCTGACTTAGGTTTGATCCCTGGCACCCCATATGGTCCCCTAAGCACCGCTAGAAGAAATTCCTGAGTGCAGAGCCAGGAGGTAACCCCTGAGCATTGCCGGGTGTGACCCAAAAGCCTCCCAAAAAAAAAAGGTTCTGGAATCTGGAGAGTTAAAACAGTGTGTAGGGCATTATCTTGTACCTGGCCAGCCTGTCCTGTCCCTGGCACACCATGAGCCTCCGGGAGTGGCCCCTGAGCAGAGCCAGGAGAACAGCCTGAGCGCCACCGGGTGTGACCTAAAGTCCTAGAGAATAAACAGATTGTTGGGTGCCTTGGTGTTGGCAAGGTGGTGCCCCCCCCCCAGCCTCTCTCCAACCCCGAAGAACTTTCTCGCTGGACCAAACTTTGTTTCCTGTTGTCCCCACTCCAGTCACGCATGGTGAGAAACGAGGTCCCCTACTTCATCTGGACCACAAGGCGGACGTGCTGGACTGTCGCTTCCTGTCCAAGGATCAAATGACCAACCACTATGCCCGGGGCGGGCTCCTTCACCACCAAGGTGGGCTCCCGAAGGTCTGGGGACGGGAGGTGCCGCATTCCGAGCCGAAAGGGGGCAGGCCTGGGTTCTGTTCTGATGCTGTGGAATCAGGCCATTGTGACTAGGGAAGCCTAGGCTGAAGTTTCTGGAGCCAGAGCCAGCAGAACATTCAGGGTTCTGGAAGGTTCTGGAAGGTTCTGGAAGGTTCTGGAAGGTCCAGGAAGGTCCTTCCTTCCTTCTTTTTTTTTTTTTTTTTTTTTTTTTGCTTTTTGGGTCACACCCGGCGATGCTCAGGGGTTTCTCCTGGCTCTGCACTCAGGAATTACTCCTGGCGGTGCTCGGGGACCATATGGGATGCCGGGATCAAACCCAGGCCGGCACAGGCCGGCCGCGTGCAAGGCAAACGCCCCTACCGCTGGGCTATTGTCCGGCCCCCTTCCTTCCTTCCTGAGCAAGGAATCAGTGACTTGGCGTTTCCGTCTCCTGCTGTCAGATTTAGGGGCTTAGGTCTCTGAGCATTTCCCTCCTTATTTTACTCCGGGTTTGGGGGGCAGGCCGGCGCTGTTCAGGGGCTGCTCCTAGCTTGGTGCCTGCGGGGCTCCTTGTTGTGTTCAGGGGACCCTGTGGTGCCAGGGATTAAGCCTCGGCTCCAGCGCGCCATACCTGTCATCCTGGGACAAGGCCCACGCGCAGGACTCGCCCCTGGGCCCTGCACTGGGTCTGGCCGCTCTGAGCTATGGTCCTGGTCTGAGTAATGCCCGGTGGGCGATGTCCCCAGTGAGCAGAGGGTCGCCGTCGGACGTGTCCCACGCAGGCCATCTGGAACATGGACCGATTGCCTCGCCTGGGGCTCTGCGGCCACTGTCCACCTAAGGCTGTTATGTGGCTCAAATCCGGGCCGGGTGTTGTGGCTGGGGACGGAGACGTGTCTGCTGATAGCACGGGACCGGCTGGGGTCACCAGGAGCATGTTCTCAAGCAGAGGGGCGCCGTGGGCTGACTCAGGAACCAAAGAGGCAGAGGCTCGAGGCACATTCAGGCTGGGTCTCCCTGGGCCGTGGGTGAGCACCGTGGCGGGGTCTGGCAAGGCCCTGCTCCCTCAGCCGCCAACTCCGCAGGTGGGTCTGTGCCTCAACCTCCGGATCTGCCGTGGTTCGATGAGGCCGACGCCCGACTCCTTCTTTTTTCGGCGCTGCTACCGCCTGGGGGCGAGGATGACAAAAGGCCTTCATAGGTGAGGGCGCCTGTGCGGGGTGAGCTGCTGCCGGGCCAGCGGGCCCCTCTCCCTGCCCGTCAGCCCCATTTCCTCCCCGGTACTCCCCCAGCTGGGCAGCCTGGCCCCCAGAGGAGCTTCTCCAGGCACTTTCACTGTGGCCTAGGGAGCAGGGTTAAGCGTCTGGGGCACGGGATCGCTGGGTGCTGCCACCAGCGCCCGCTCTAGACTCGGGCGTTTGTCTTGCATGTGGCGGACCCAGGTTCAATCCCCAGCATCCCATATGGTGCCCCGAGCACCGCCAGGAGTGATTCCTGAGTGCAGAGCCAGGAGTAGTCCCTGAGCAATGCCAGGTGTGACCCCCAAAAAAAAAAAAGCAAATAAAATTAAAAATAAAAAAGTGGATCAGGAGAGAGCTGAGCTCAGGGTCGAGGCTGGAGGGAGGGCTCCGTCGAGGCCGGGTCCCGGCTCTGGTTCTGCACTGCAGAGCAGGGCCGGCTTGGGGGTGTGGGAGCAGGGAAGGCAACTTCTGGTTCCAATGGCCAGCCAGGGCCTGAGGAGGTTCCGGACTGGAACTGGCCTGGAGCGGCCCTAAGCAGATCCCCGCCCGGGCGCAGAGGACTTTTGCCTGACGGCTGCCCGCAACATCCTCAAGCTGGTGGTGAAGAAGCTCGGCTCTCCCAGCTCAAGGGGGCCCTGCAGGTGAGAGCGGCAACGTCCCCCCACCTCTTCTCTTCCTCGTCCTCATGCTGGAGTGCTGGAGAACAGGTCGCTGGCCAGGGGCTAGGGCGGGCAGTCACAGATCACTGCACCCTGTGTGTGATGCTGCCCTTTGCCTCCGGTCACTGCACCCTGTGTGTGATGTTACCCTTTGCCTCCTGTCACTGCACCCTGTGTGTGATGCTGCCCTTTTGCCTCCGGCCACTGCACCCTGTGCGTGATGCTGCCCTTTGCCTCCGGCCACTGCACCCTGTGTTTGATGCTGCCCTTTGCCTCCGGCCACTGCACCCTGTGCATGATGCTGCCCTTTGCCTCCGCGCACTGCACCCTGTGTGTGATGTTACCCTTTTGTCTCCGGC